>CAIGRF010210528.1:84591-99309 GCA_903798235.1 Fraxinus ornus
CGGGATGCATTGTTTGGTGTGTATGGAGGGAAAGGAACAACCGATGCTTTGAAGATCAAATATGGGACACAGAGCAACTTAGAGAATCATTTTTTCTGACTTTGTATAATTGGTTTAACGCAGCGACTAGCAATCCTATAGAGGGGCTGCCTAACTTCATATGTTTTCTTTCTTGTTTAAACTGATAATACACTCCCTGTGTATTCTTTTTGATTAATGAAATTTCCGGATTATTTATCAAAAAAAAAAACTAGGAAATAATCCCTAAATATTGGTTTGGTAATTTTCCATTTCTAATCTTTCCCATTCTGC
The DNA here is from genome assembly GCA_903798235.1 of Fraxinus ornus. Lineage (NCBI taxonomy): Eukaryota > Viridiplantae > Streptophyta > Magnoliopsida > Lamiales > Oleaceae > Fraxinus > Fraxinus ornus. Next base: position 84,904 of record CAIGRF010210528.1, read on the forward strand.
ATCAACACTGTTCATTAGCTCCAAAGCAAGCAGCGTCAAAAGTAAGACTTGTGGTTTCAAGGGAGATCAAGAAGATACAGCAGAAATTATACTTCAATTTAAATCACATTCAAGCCTTCACATTTATAATGTTTAATTCATAGTTATTAGACTGGACTGGACATTGACCTTATCAGGTCACCGGCTTAACCAATGGGTCACTGCTGAGATCAGTGGGCAGATGGTTTGATAAATATTTAAGGCTTTTGAAGAATCAAATGGATTTTTTATTACTATTTGTACTTTTTCATGGTAAATTATGAGTTTTAAATGGATGATTCACGAGAAAAGTACTATATTCATTATTTTATTCTGTATGTTCTGTATCTTCCCTTTAGCATGAAGACATAATTTATACACTTTTTGACGTTATATTTGTTTAATTTGGATTCATAAATTATATTGTGAATCGTCCTTTGCTCATTTATTATCTTAATTTTATTTTTCTATTCAACATTTTCAGTTAGGTTTGTTTCAGCTACGATCAGTTCTCTACATGTTAGAAAATAATATATCATAAAGTAGTTCTTTATTAATTGAAAACTAGAGAATTTTTGTACTTGACGACCTGGAATAGGTTGGACTACTAATGGTCGGTTAGATTGTGAACAGGTCCAAACAAGTAACCGGACCATGCCAAAGTCCGGTTACCCGCTTTTCCAGCTAGACCGGCTGTTTATTATAACTATGGCCGCACTTTATTGTTCTATCATAAAATCTAGTCAACATATCTGAAGAGATAGACTTGAATATTTTATATAGAGACATTTTTGGGAAGATAAATAATTAGGCCTGGTAAAATATAAACCATACAGACATTACAAGTGAGTACAACTTGCACCAAAATGCTCTGTTATAAAATATAATATGTGGGTAGTTATGATCACATACCCTGATTTGTTTAAGACCCTTGAATTCTTCAAATCCACACCTCTGAATGTCAGCCTGCAGGAGTATATCAAGTAAAAACAATCAATGTTAGATTATAAACAGACAATCAGGACAAATAACGAGGGTAAAAAAGAAAAACTTTCAACCTTCGATCTCTGTTCTATGCTATGTTTTTCACAATAAGCCTTGTGCTGCAACTTGCTTCCATCAGTCCTCACATTCATGTAGAAACCAGCACTTCTAGCACAAGTAGGATGGAATGTGCTCTGACAGTGACCGTAACTACACTGAACATTGCCAAAAATAAATTAAGTTCCATGACAGAGAAAACAAATAGCTCACCAAAGAAGTTAGAAGAGAAAACCAAAACTCTTGGAAATCTTCACCTTTAGGCAGACACCATGTTTCCTAAGGCACACAATGCACAGGTCACTTCCCTTGCACACTGTTTCCTGGTAACGTAACAGAACAAACAACAGTAATAAATACGGGGTTAGACAGTCTAGGATCACAAATACAAATGTTCCTCGAATTGTAAATTCACTTACCACTCCCTCGATAGGATTTATTTGACCCCTTCTAAATGTTGAATCTAACACCCACTATCACAACAGAAATAAAAATAATGAAAATGAAAAGGACGGCAATGCCAGATGGTGGCCAAATGAGTAGCAAAAGATGAAAGAGGATGACTTACTTCTGCACAGAATGCATGAATCCATTGACCATCAACTGACTTTCTAAAAGCACCTGCAGTCCCACCACATAAACCACATTCTGCAACAAAATAATCCTTCTCCCAGGAATTAGTAGCTGGAGGACCAGAGCTTTGAGAAGAAAACAAGTTTTCACATAATTCACAATGCCATGGCCCCATTGAGCTTTTGATACTACAATAACAATCTAAGTGAACTGCAACCTGTCAAACAAAAAGCAAAAATTATGCATCAGAATCAGAACTAAGAACAAGTAAATATCAGTGCAAGTAAGAAATGTTACGAGTTAAACCTTGCATTTTGAACAGACTAAGATTGGATTGAGAAATGTCTCGGACCGACTGCAGATGTCACATGTCCGAGGATGTTCTCTGGAATAATCTGGAGCTAACTGGAAAATATCAGAGTTTGTATCTGACGATGGCCTTGCAACAGCGGATCTTGAAAAAATCTCTTTCACTAGAGGATTCTGCTGAGAGTATAACATGGACCTTCCATCAGATGCACTCATCTTTGGAAGATCCTGCCAAAAAAATATGTACAGACAGATAAATAATACAGAAAATAAAAAAATAATATATATATATATATATATAGCACAAGCAGAAATACAACCAGCTGGAGTGCAGGTTCTTCAAGGGCGTCTTTCCTAATTGATGATAGCCTAGAGGAAGCTGCAGCTGCAGCTGTTGCAGCAGCCAATACGGCCTGAGCTTCCTTGTGCCGCCTTTCTTTTCTTCCCTGCTTTTTTGCTTCCCTAAGCTCATAGTGATACTGACTAACACACACATCATCCCATTTTTGTTTTCCTGACACATCAATCTCCTGTGGAAGACTCCTAACAACCTTACATATCAAATCATCTGCGCAGAAAGTAAGAAAAAGTGATACGGTAAGATACCACAAGCTATCACACAAATCCAACAAAAAAATGCACACAGTGCAATCTAAAACGGAACAGCACCCAAATTAATAGGAGATATGTTAAAACAGGACAAAGTACAGACCACTAAAGTGTTTCCTGGCAACAGCATTACAAAGCAGTCTGTGCTGATAATAGATAAGTTCTCCTTCCACTTCATCTTCTGGAGACAGTTTTAAGAGATCCACATTTCTCGCCTTGACCAACAGATCAAGATTTACTCCATCGCACTTGATAGTCTGATCACCAGAAGTTGATTGGAGTTTGTGATTATTGCAACAAAGGCCTGAACTAGACAATGCTTCTAACAGTGAAACTTCTCTTTCTCCTAAACCTGCCAAATTAATTAAGTAACCATCCAACACCAACAAGATATACCAAAGGAGCATCAGATGGAATCTTACAATCAGACTCATGACATGCAGTTTGGGATGGCACACCATATTTTATTTGCATCAATTTGCTGTATATGAATGGGTGTATGTAAGAATTGGACATAGCTTCCCAATTTCTACAAGACAAAAGAACACATATTGTCAGTATTCCCACTAAATCACCAACATTGTTAGCTTAGAGGGGGAAAACCGAAAGAAATAGGCTATTGGCGACCACAGAGAATGCAGAAACCTCTTCTAGATCAACAAACTTACATCGGCCGGAGTGAATGATTATTCTCCACGTCAGAATTCGCAAGAGTATTCTGCACAGTTGCTGTGGCAACCCCAACTTGACAATCATCAGTAAGACTTTGGGTCAAAGCTTTTAACGGCTCATCTGTCCATGTGGACAAGGCAAGCATGAAAATCCAGAAAAAAAAAATGAAATATGGAAGTAAACCTCCTGCCTAAACCAAACTCCAAAAACAATATACTCCCAAATAAAACCAGCAAATATTGGTATATCCCCTCCGAACAATCAAATTTACAATGCTTTGCCTTTCTATACATCCCAAAAAAAATTCTACACTTCACAGGCCATTCTACTTTTCAATCTTAATTCCCCATTACACCAACACAGAATACGAAACATAAAAGAAAAGCCCTTACGTTTGATAACATTTGAAAATCAGAATAAGGAATAATAGGGGGAAAAAAAAAACCTCATGCGCCAATGTCCTAACACTGTTCACAATACAAATTACACGTTTCATTAAATCTTACATAATTTTTCTTCAATAGTTCAAGAGAAAGTGCAGCCTTTTCATTGAAATTTCAATATGCTATATTTCAATCTACTACAGATATACGTAATTTTTCCCCAAAAAAATCGAAAAATGAAGAACGGCCTTCTCATAGAAATTTCATCAAGTTCTCTTTTATTCTGATAACCTTCTTGGCAAGGAAAAGCATCAATGTTTCATTGCTATCTTTATATGAATAATTTACATAACTAATTCCTTTTGGGGTTATTCCACTTATTACAGAAACAATATAAACCAAAGAAACACTTCAAAAGGGTAAAGCTTAAAATTAAACACGTAAAATGGAATTCCAGAAAATCCAAGAACAACATTACAGGGGTGACCAGACCAACCACCTTCAATTTTAAGAGAACCGTTTGCTGGATTATCTTGATGCTGCGCCGGATTAACCATGATCTGCATAACATGGAAAATACAATATAACGTCCATACATCACTGGACATCTTACAAGCAATTGAAATGACACGCACAGGTCTTGTATAAAAATAACCATTGAAAATAATATTATACGTGCTTTAACTAAATTGACAAAAAACACGGCCAATGGGAAAGTGACACTAGCCTTAGATAAAGAACTCATTATATAATAATTTCTGAAGTCGAAAACTCGTTAGTACAGAAGGGATGCTTTGCTTTAGGGATCGACAAGAAGATTATTTTACACAGAATTTCCAATGAATTTCGATCAAAAAAACCAGGTGTACTGTTTAGGCCGAACCAAGGTTTAAAAAGGCGAGACTAAGTATTGAGACGGTTTTTCTTTATGAGGCGAGCCGTAAGCCTCGAGGCGGATTGAGACGTAAGCCTCACAAAAAACAAAAAATCTAGTAAAAGAATTATAAAATAATACAAAAAAAAAAAATCAAAGTCGGAGCATATAGTAAATATGATATATAGCCATTAGCATATTGAGACATAGTCCACCTAAAGAAAGAGGATGTTTAGCAAAAAAAAAAAAAAAACATTACAGAGTTAGAAATCACTCAATTTGCAATGGAAAAAAAGAACCAGCTTAAACTAAAAAAAACCTAATAGTCTACACTATCATCACTATTACTAGCATCGTTAATAGAATCATCATCAAATCTAATTTTTCCATCATCTTCCTCTTTGCTACTCTCAATTTCTACAAAATCATCTTCCTCGTCCACCAATTGCAATGTGATCCCATTTTATTGTTTTTTTTTTTGCCCAAAATGCCTTTTTAAATGAGTTATTTTCTTTTCTAAGAAGGCCCTTTCTAATTTTTTTCATACAATTGAAAAATCAAATTTTAAATGAGGCGGGCGCCTCAGATTTAGAGGCATGAGCCTCATATTTTTAGCCTAAAAAATACCGCATCGAGGCATACTACATGCGCTTCACAGTTAGGCGGTCCTCACTATCGCCTTTTTAAACCATGGGCTGAACTTTAGTATCACAAAAATGATTTATAAAACGAGAAAAGCAAATAATAAGTGGCTTGAGGTAAAAGCCTGGTGGAGCAAAAAATCGAACCATCCAATTTACTTTGAAATGAAAGTAATACGGTTTAGTCTATTAAGAGTGTGTTTGATGTATATTAAAATGAGAGAATGCATTTTTTTGAAGTGATGGGATGAGGAATATGTGGTTGAAAAAGAAGGAAAAGTTATTGATGTGATCAAAAATATTATTTTATTGAAGAATGTGTGGTTGAAAATGAGTAGAAGAATGAGAATGAAAAAAAATAATGTTGGTCAAACAGGGGCTAAGACAACAAAAGATAAGAGAGAAGCAGATTATTGTTTAAAAATCATTAGTACGTTAACAATTACTAACAGAAAATAAGAAAACCTTCGACAGCATACAACACGTGAATCCACGGTCATTTGACTTCCACATCAACTGAACAAGTTAACTTCGATTTATCTATCACAAAAACATACAAAACATCCAATAAGAAATACCTTCTTGGTTCCATCAGGAACATACTCCCCACCTGGACCATTTGAGTCTTCCCCGTCAAGAAGGCCATTTTCAACTTCAGTTTTTATCATTTCATCGTCATTAATCTTTTCCTTAGGAAAGCTTAAATTCTCATCTTTCACAATCCGTACGTTACTTTTTGTTCTTCTTCGAGATGGAACAGATTTAACAGGGACAACATCAGAGATATCAGACTCCTCCACCAAAACAGCACCTACACCATCAGCTACATTTGCCTCATCTTTTGGAGGTACTTCAGATCGCATTTTGACTTTCATAGTTTTCTGAAAGCTGCTAATATAGGCATGATTTCTCAACCAATTCATTATTTTACATTGCAACTCAGGAACCATTTGATTATCCTGCACAAAGGTAAAGGCAATTGGAATGCTGCAACTCCAAGCATAAACCAGATTTTTCTTTTCAAGTTTACGATTTACAAAAAAAAAATGACTACACCAGAATCAACCGACGTGAATAGGTAGGCAAGCACCAGATGCAACTGACTCGCTTGCATTTTAATCAAATCACTCGCCCAAAAATAGGAAATATACAAGGAACGAAAAATGATGAAAATGCACATTACGATGAATATTTTGCTCAGTAAATCAAGTGAAACACCAATCTCTGAAGCCACGTTTCTTAAATCAACTTTGCCCAGATCAATTAACTGCATGAAAAACAAATAGATAATTCACTAAACAAACAACAAATATCCAGTGCTTAGTGCTAATACACTCACAATTTCAATACCTTCTTCAGTATCCTGATAAAATTCAAAGACTCGCAAGCATTGACGTCTTTGTTGTTGTTCCTATCCAATGCATCATTATCTACAGGGTGCTGTGCATCACCACTTTCCATCTGAGATTTGGCATTTGGCTTATTATCTAACAATTGTTCATGCAATATATTACCATCCAGCTTGCTTCGATCCGCATCAGTTGTTTTAATGTGAACACCCAATTTATAATCATTACTTTGGCCAATTTGTAACTTGCGAGGCTCGTTTGCTGTCGATGCCATCTGTTGATGCATGACGTTAGAAACAGAATCAACTGCTAACGACATATCTCCAGTCTGTTGAGCTCCACTGTTATTCTGGACTTCTGAATGTTTCGAGCAAAATGCACGCAATTCAACCTAAAATATACAGGCAGTGAAGAAAATATGAACAAAGGAAGATTGAAAACATTTAATAAAAATAATTCTCTAGCAACGTGAAGCAGGCTAGGAAAAAATTAAGTTTAGCAACCAAAGAAAAGCAGTTTCAAATTAACACTATAACATCAACAAAATTATGATAATCACAGTTACTACAAAGATAAAGATATCAATAGCCATTGTCTTTTTGAAAATAATTTAACAACCATAAGAATTAGCGCACCTCATCAAATCCAAGTTTACCCCATATCTCCATTCTCTGTCTTGCCTCCCTTGCACATATAGGATGGAAAGAAGTTCTACAAGCTCCTATTAAACGCCAAATAAATATTTTATTTAGCAACCAGCAGTAGAAATTTAATAACAAGGGAAACATCGATTTTCTACTACTGGAGACGAAAGTAGTCTTTACAAACTTTTTATTCCCTCCAAAAGAAGGGGGTGAATAAATAATAACAGCATTGCAATTTAAAATTATACAGTTGTTCCGCAAAAGATGATGTCAAACAACCACTGATGCTGAAACAGAAATAACTTCCACTAACTAGCTAATCGCTAACAAGACACAACAAAATCAAAGAATAACATGACAATCCATGGCAAATAGAAAGAAAAAAATAACACAAGATAATTAAAAAAAAAATTGGAAAAGGAGGTCCCCATATGTTGGGGTCTTATGATATCATTTCTCATTTTTTGAACTTCAATTCAACTGTGCTCATAACACAAGAAGAAAGAAATTGGCAAAATCTCCCAAAAACACCCCTAATTCCTTAAACTTCACTAAGTATCTGAATGATTGACAGTGGAAAACCACAAAGTTTTGAAAAGACAGTATTCCAAATTTCTAATGATACGAGTACACAGTACACTCCTTAAACTTCTCGTTCGTTTCGCATGATGATACAAGTATTCTGATGAATTTCAACAAGTAAACTCCTTATTTTTATAATATATTGCTTCTCAATCACTTAAGAATTATAAAAATAGCTTGCAATTTGCAACAAACAAGAATGTAGGAGCTTAATTTAATCCAAGAAGTCTCCACAGTCAACAACCAGATATCCCTTTATTTTCAGGAGAAAACAGAATGTGATAACCATCCAGCTTAACTTAAACTTTGCATTTGGTCTAAGATTGGAAAACTAACTGCAATGAAGATGCAACAAATTCATTCTCTAGCTTCTTGCCTTCCATCCAAAGGATAAGGCGACTCACTTTTGTACATACAAATGGATATACAAATGGCTGTGCCCCTTATATAATATATATCCTATAGGCAATAACAAAAGTAATGTTAACAAAGATCTTTCAGAATCCTCAATACGATATCACTGAACATTGCACTTGCAAACTCCATTTTAACAGAACCTTTACCTATCTGCATATTATCAACTGCAATTTGAATTCCTAAAGTAATTTGCCACCAAAATCCCACCAAGTGAGCAAAGCGAAGAAACCATTTTTGGTGAATTGCAGGTGATAAGTATTTAAAGCCTACAACCAAACACCATAGGCCAAAAAGAAAGAAGCAAACAGAAAAGCATATTCTGCTATTCAGCAATTATAAGATTCAGTCGTAATAGGACCACTGCATGCATATATTCATATAAAGATGCAGAAAAAAATATTCAGCAATTATAAAATACAATCATTATATGACCAGTACAAGAAAATTGAACCTAACTATGACAAAAATCAAAGCGAACCAATTCATTTAATGGAGAAACCCAATTATATAATCAAGTACAAATCATTAATTGCCTAGCTATGCATGACTTTCTAACAAAATGCCGTAGAGAAAAAAACCTGCAAAATTCAGGAATATCCCCATTAATGCAATCTTCGAATACCAACTTTCAAAAATAATATAACCTAGATAACAAGAAACAAAACTTACATGTTCTTTTAAGGAATGAGACTGTGAGAATCTCCCAATAACACAACCAAACATAAATTGATGCTTCTGGTAAAAATATATCACGGCATTTATTGTAAATTTGAAAAATGTCAAAATAATAATAATAATAAGGATCTTCTAAATTGATATAACTGGTTGAATCTTAAGTATGATGAAAATTTAATTAGACAGCTAGCATGCCAGCACCTTACAAAGATGAAGTGAATTAACATGTAGAGAGAGAAAATTTTTGCAAAAGCCTAAAACACGATTCCTCAAATCCGAGGATTTCAGTGCATAAGACTCATTTATTCGGACACAATCTAGTTAGCAAAATTGCTCCATGCTTCAAATAAGATAAAAGATTTCTAATATTAAATTCTATATTTTGCGGTCCTTATTGTCTAGATCTGGGGTTTTAGACAGAATCGCTAAGAAGCAAAAAAAAAACCCAGAAATGATATTCCCAAGTGCTGTGAGATGTCGTTAACTGTATGGAAACAGAAGAATGTATCTTGTAGAGACCTGTATTTGACTAAGGAATATTAAGAATCTAAACAGTATACTTAAAACATTTTGCAGAAGATTTATTACAACGGAATACGTAGAATTCCCTTTTAGTATAGTTAGTAGGTCCTTTAATTAACGGGGTAAAAGGACTTGAAGAAGATGTGATCCATAGTATTAGAGCGGGTCGATGAAAAGAAGAACGCTACAAGGATTCCATGAGATATGATCTATAGGAAGATCCCTATAGATTCCGTGTTGAACTATTAAAGAACAAAATGTAAAGAAGATGAAAATAGCAGAAATGAAGATCTTAGAATGGAACTGTGACCATATAAAACTGAATAGAATAAGAAAGAGAATATAAATCAAGTGGATATATAACACTCATTGAAGATAGATTATCAAAAGACAAACTGGGGCATGTATAAGATTTAGTCCCTATTTCGTGCAGATGAAAATCAGATTTTTAGTAGATTTTGATTTGATAAAAGTTAATGAAATATATGATTGAAAATTTGATAAAAGTTGTGGGTTCCATAACATGTGTGGTTGAAAATAAGTTTGAGAAATTACGAGTTTAAGAAAAACAGGGGGCCAAACATGGGCTTAAAAAACCACCACATAGACATTAAAATGGCATGTTGTAGTTGCAATGGATCCTTAGTCGATGGCAGAAAAGCTAAGTATCTCGTATCGGATACCAAATTTGTTGGATACAAGAAGGGCATAATAAATACCACCAAAAGCCCAAGAATAAGGCTGAGTTTGTTATTTAAAATTGTAGCAGAAATGTTATTACTGCAATATACGAACAGCCAACTAATCGCAACATGTGGAAAAGGGCACACCCATTATATTGTGTATTAAACAATCCGTTTAAAATTTCATAAACAATTCCATGAATATTCGCACTCTTGCTTTTGAAAAGCATCACCAAGATTCTCTTGAAACCTGTGTTTATTTGTCAAATATTGAAATAAAATTGGAAAAGCCAGGAGCCAGCCTGCAGGAGCCTTTGGGAAATTGAGGACAGACTGAACATTAGGAAAATGAGAAAAGGCGAAACCAAGGGGGTAGAACCGGTGGCATCTAAAAACTAATATCACAAGCATTTCTTAATATGCACAAAGCTAATTATTAAACAATAAAAGTCAGCATGAATTGCATGAAAAATCAGTATTAAAATTATAAACACCAACTACTATTGGCTTTTACAGAAGTCTAATTAATCTTCATTAGTCTGCGCTTAGCTCATTAGTAAGGCGTGTAAGCATAATATATTTTAGGAAATCAAAAGAAAAAATTAAAGAGGGCCGGAGAAACAGGGAAAAACCGACAGAATAAATAGCAATTTTATCAATTTGTATCTTCTTATGATGTCCACCTTTACAAAATGGTTTTACAAATACTAAGCCAGATTTCTCCAAAAGATGAAATTCACTGATGATCTAATTGTGTAAAACACAGGATAAGGAGGTCATACACAGCACCTATGCAGTACATTTCAAAATATATCAAATAACCATAGATTCCAATTATCGCAACATTTCTCTGTCCTGTCATCCGACAAAGAAATGTAGTGTGTGGTTACATAAGAAAAGCAGCAAGACATACCATTACTGCATCGAACACATGCACCACACTTATCCTTGCACAAATAACAAATTAACTTCCTTCGAGTGTCCTTCAATTCACCAAGATTCATTATTGGCTCCATTGTCCTAGTGTTCTCCAAATATAAGTTAGGTATCCACTGGCAACAAAACAAGTGAGCAAACTGAAACTTAGACCCCTCGTTCTCAATAGAGAAGCCCCTTTTTTGCACAGGCTTCAAAGCACCACCTGGCTTTGGACAAAGCAAACACGGCCTCTCACTATTGAACCCAACATCATTCTTCCGCTTACACCATGCACACAACCAAGAACTATCAACGTCTTCCTGAACTCCATAACACCTCTGATGGACCACCATGGCACAAGAACTGCACTTAATCAAGCAATTTAACTGGTTGCCTGTGTCACCAAAACTGCAGTAATGACATAACGAATCAGACCCTTCAACCGGATGAGCCACAAGAAGCTTCTCCAACCCTGCATCTCTACCTAAAAGCTTCCGTTTCTTAGAGGGAAACTCCGAAGCCAAATAAACCTTACCCCTACATCCTAAAAGCCATTCTATTCCACTAAAAGATGAAAAATCCTTTTCACTGTTGTCTAATTTCCCTACATATTTTTCTTCTTTAGTAGCCGACTCTGTATTTTCTCCAACCAAACCATCCACATCCATAATATTCGAATCATTCTCTGCTTTCACTATTCCATCAACCTCATCCTTACCATCACGATCCATTTCAAATCCATTTGTTGAATTAGAACTATCATTTCGACAAGCACTTGCAAGCATGCTGTTGTAAACTTCATATCGAGTGAGCAATTTTTCACTATTATACAAAGAAGGGACAAAGAAGAACTTCTCGTCACCAGAGAACCTGACATTTGAGACCTTGTGGAGCCTCTCAACGTCCTCCACATTCAGTTCACGAAAATACTCCTCGGTCTCAACCCAAATGTTACCTCCACGAGGCCGCCCCGAGACCGACGACTTCTTCTCTGAACCCAAATGCGACTTCTTTTGCCTTTTCCGACTATCCGAGTGTCTGTTTAAGAAATGAGACACCCCACTGGGAAGATTATAAGCACCCGATATAGAAGCTGAAGGAGCCTGAGAGTCTTCAGAATCAAAGGGAGAGCGGAAGGAGAGAGCTTTAAGAGCTTGAGTGTAGAAATCTGACTCAATTATGGGAGACGGGGGTAGTTTCCTAATTTTCTTGGAACTTGAGGGCTTTTCGGTAAATTCAGGTATCAAATTAGGGCAATTATTACTACCTTGTTTTTTCGATTCGGTGGTGGCTTGGGCACCCCTACCACCAGCCATGGTTTTCCTTCTCCTCTGACATCTGCCGCCACCGCCGGTCATCGTCTTCACCACACACTTCCATCACTACCAACCCCACAGCATTCCATTCCCTTGAAACCCTAACCTAATCCTAATCAAATCAAATCAAAATTAAACCCACAGATTCAATTCCTCCTCTCCAGATACCCAAATATTCATCAAGAAACAAGATAAATACACAAAGATTATACAAATTCCTAATTTTATATATTTTCTGGTGCATATGCGGCTAGGGTTAGGTTTTTTTTTGGTTTAGGGGTAAAATTGTGAGTTTTTCAAATTTTGAGGGTCAGTTTTGTTTCGAATCCGTTTTTTGGATTTTCGAAATCTAGAGAGAGAAAGAGAGTCGCGTTTTTTGGAGGCAGACAAGGGCGGTTCGTTTTTAGAGAGAGAGAGAATGGACGCGACTTCTAGACCGTGCCCAAAATAGTGTGTCACGCTCCAAGTGAGCAATTGTATTACACGAGCTGTATATTTGTCACGTGCGATGATGTTATTGGTTGCAAGTTGACGATTTTAAGAGTTCATTTGATTTTAAACGTGGAAAATGAGTGGAAAGAAAATGAATTTCAGAGAAAATAATTGTTTAGAACTTATTTTCCATGAAATTGGTAATTAAGGTATGGAATTTATATGGAAAGAAAATATTTTCTAGGCAATTGAATTGACACATGAAAATTGTCAATTAAATGTGTTTGATTGACTTGATTTTCCACCTATAAAATACTATACTTTTCCATCTTTTGATGTTTGATAGACATTATTTGTCATGAAAATTGTCATTTTTTCCAACATTTGTTATTTGATAGCAACTATTTTCCATGGAACTTGTCACTTTTTCCATGGAAATTGTCACTTTTTTCATGAAAATTGTTTAATCAATAGAAACAAACCCAGACATTTTTGTCTTATGTATGAAAAAAATATTTCTCTCCATGGGAACCAAAGCTCTGTTCCTGTATTTGGCCAATCAAACGAATTGCCAGTCTGTGATTTATTTGAGGGTGAGAGTTTAGAGGCCAATCACCCAGCTGTATCCAGTGATATTAACGATAGTGAAGCAAATGTGACCTCTGAATTTGAAGGCACATTTCATAATTTTGGGTATTCTTCTTCCCCACCTCAAATGGCAATTTAGAGTAATGTTGAGGGCATTTTTGTACCCACTCTGCCATTTCAGCTTGGAGAGAGAGACCAGCAAATAGGAGACTCATTCTCATTTCCCCATTCTGGTCATGCTAATAACACAAGCGCACTATGATAAACACTGATTTCAAAAATCTAACGCCTTGTGATAACATGAAAAATTTAAACACTAGCACGGAGGACTACTTTGAGCAACTATCCAGTACTTTGTTTGACTTCACAAAAAAAGGAGCTTCTATTTATGGATGCTGATGGAAACGATACAACCAATAAGTCTTATTTTGATGGTTTGAGTTATCTTTTATTGGATTCTCCTAATGTCAGTGTACTGTGTATCAAAGGGCTTGGTAACTCCAGATGGAGAGTTTACTGTTGTTAGTACTGGTATATTGCGGTCGATTTGGAGAAGGCAGAGAGCAGAAGCCTTTGTTTGAGTTTTTTATGGTATAAATCTTATCTACTTCCTTGTTGTGTAGTGTGATTAGAGGAGAGATAGAAGGGTTTTGTACGTGGGTTGAGATGAGAGGGAAAGTCGTTGGTAGGATAGTGGATAAATTAGATTCCTTGAAAAGATTGAATTTCATGGAAAATAAAATCCTACCTCCCCAAAAGAAAATATTTTCCTTATTTTCAAGGAAAATATGGTCACATAACCAAAAATAGGAAAACATTTTCCATGGAAATAAATGTCAATCAAACAGTACAAAAGTAGGAATTTTGAAGGAAAACTAACATTTTCCATGGAAAATATTGGCAATCAAACGCACCCTAAGTGTATTTGATTGGTATAATTTTTTACCAAAAAATTTTAAAATTTTGGATCTTTTTGTGTTCGTTTGGCTTTGTTTTACATGGACATTGTCCATTAAAGTGATAAAATTCGTTTCCATTGTCAAAAAGTAAAAAAAAAAAATTCCTAAAAAATCATTTTTTCATCAAAATTTAGTATTCGTTTGACTTTGTTTTAAATGGAAATTATCCAATAAAGTGAATTTTTTTTTTTTTTTTTTACA
>CAIGRF010210541.1:0-10831 GCA_903798235.1 Fraxinus ornus
AACTGACTGTGGTTCAGGATCCTCATTTTGCATAATATCAAGAGCCAAATTAAAGGCGAAAATATTGTCTATAACAATATTATGCTGTTCCCATAATTTATGAGATAACATATAATTTATTGAAATCTCATTATTTTTCGAACACTTATGATCTTCATGAACTATATTTTCAATATTTGATTGATCAATATGTTCTAATGTTACTTCTTCAGAAATTTTGGGTTGATTTTTCTCTTGTACTCGCAAATAATCCTGCACGGAAATCATTTTTTGCTGGAAATTTTTCCGCTGGTATATATGACTTTATCACTTTTCTTGTGTCAACAAATATATTTGATAATTGATTTGCAGCTCTTTGCAAATGAATAGTTTTTTCAACATCTTTCTTACATTGATTGTTGCGGGGATCAAAGTGAAAAAGTGAAATAGAGTTATTTCATTCCAAGAAATTTTACTTTGTTTATCACGATATAGTTTTTCCCCTCTCAAAATTGGGAAGGTCATTTCATTAAAATGACAATCTGCAAAACGTGCAGTAAATAAATCACTCGTTTGAAGTAAAGGTTTATACTATACGTTTATTCCCAGCATTTTTTGCTTTCCATCTTAATGCAATGGCTTGGATTAATTGTACATATATCACACTATCAAATAATTAGATGAAGAAATCGAGCTCTAACCATAAGCCAATTATAATAGGGGGAACTTGATGTTGGCATGATGCATTCCCTAAATAGAAATTGGAAGTATTTTGTTATCAATTAAATTAATTGGAGGCATTTAACAAACAATACTGTTAAATCATTTATCGACATCTTAACTAAAACTTATTAAAAAGTTGAGATTTAAGATCATTAGTATTAACAAGACACTACGTTTTGATTGTATAATTTGAAAATTATGCTCATAATTTGAGCACTACTTTTGCAAACTTTAGGTTGCGAATACCATTCAATCATTTAGTATTTGTATCAAATCTATTAACTACAAATAATATCTAGATGATTAACATGGAGGGTGACGGGGCCCCATATATCACCTTAATTAATTTTCGGAAATATAGAAAATTCAATCCATATTTAACTAGTGACGATTAATGACCAATTTTTAATAAGAGAACAAACATCAAATATGAATTTTTTGGATTAAAGAATCTTCTGGTTCTTCATCAACGGATTTTTACCAAACAACAAACTGAAATTGAACTTTTGGTTCAATATAAGATATTATTTAATTATTTAATTTCGAAGAATACTTATATAATCATATATCATTCAAGTAGTCAAACTAATCAATGTTCTTATGACATTAGTTATATGTTTTCCTTCAGGAATAAATATGAATTCAAAATGATACATTATTCAAAATCTGCTACTTCGAAAGCACATTATCTTTAATTATTGCTTTTTCAATAGCAATGTATCAATATTCTTCTAAAATATTGAAAATTATAATTCATGGTTTTCAAGAGCGATAAATTAATATTCTTCATATATATATTATTTGGGATGTGTGTTATTTCGAGTACACGTTATATTTTATTATTGTTTCTTCAAGAACAATAAATCAGTATTCTTCTGAAATATTGAAAATTATAATATTACGTTCTTCAAGAGCAAATATCATATTATTATTTAGAATAATAAATTATGTAATAATTTACTCTTCAAGAGTAAAAACATAATTTATGTTGGATCTTATTTATTATACTCTTCTGGAGCAAGCAAAATTTAACTAGAATATCAATGTATAAATTCGTACGCAGAAGAATGAACATGTAAATAAATTGAGAAATTTAATTCGTGATTTTACATATAAATCAATCAATATTCTTCTGAAATATTGAAATTGAAATATCATACTCTTCTGGAGCAATTAGTACTTTTTTAAAATATTAATTATAATGCTATGTTGCTTTAGGGACAATAAAATATTTGTAATAGATAGATCTACGAGCAACATTATTTTGGAATATTAGAATCGGAGTTTTATGTTCTTTAGGAACAATAACTTTGAAATAATAAATTGTAAAAGGAGTAAACATAATTTATGTTAAGTTTTATTTAATTATGCTATTCAGGAGTAAGTAAAATCTAATCAGAATATTAATAATAGTGTTCTACTTTAGGAGCAGCAATATTTTATAATAAACAAATATACGATTACTAAATTAATAAACTATTCTCGTATTAAAAAGAATAAGAACGTGATAATTAATCGAACGATAAACCAAAAGAATATTTAATAGCAATAATTAAATAAATATATCAGACATGCCTCGGTAGTTTCGTAATCAATTCCAAGGACACCTATCATACCACCTTCGAACCTACCCCTTTCCAATTTTCCTTTTTCTAAATCTCTTCTTTAGATCCGGTACCATAGAAAGCAGTACTGTAGCATCAAGCAAGGAACTTCAATCGGCTGACTCAAATCCCGTAGTTGCTTAGGACCTGTCTTTCGTTGAATCAACAATTGTATTATGTGGCAAGATTTATTACTCTGATCTCCCATGGCTAGTAGGAAAAGTTTTATACTTCAAGAAAGTTTCAACATCTGTGAAGTTAACTTATAAACAAAAAAGATCAATTACCAATAATTCGTGCAAAGATCTTTGAATAATCTGTGCAATTAACTCTTAAGCAAATTGCTGTATTTGAATTATTTTAAAGAAGCAAATCAGTTGAAAACACACTGCACCCATATTTTTTTTAAGAAAAAAATAGTAATTAGATAAAGACGATCATGTTGATAACGTGTTGTAAAAAGATAGAAAAAAGAAGAGAGAATAAAAGTCAATAAACTTATGTGTATTATGATGAGAACCAAAGCCCTATATTTATAGGGCAAGAATATGGATACAATGATAATAATTTATAGGGTTGCATAAGTACAATTGTCATTCACTAATAAATTTGTCATTTACAACAATACTAAACATCCATACCTTAAGACAATTTTTTCATTTCTTTAATATCGTGACATACACATAACGCGATATAGCGTGATCGACTATTATTGTAGATACACGATAAGTTAATAGATAGATGATGAATAAATCGGTGACGTCCACTATTTTCATTTGGAGACTAGTTGAGTTCAATAGTGATATACTGTGATTGAATATCAAAATAGTATATGACCAACTATTACCGTAGATAGAGGACAAGTTAATTGAGTTCCGGATAGATGAATCAATGAGTGACCGCTATTTTCATTTGCAGACTAATTGAGTTCGATCGTGATATATTGTAATCGAATCTCAAAATAGTAGAAAACCAACTATTATTGTAGTTAGACGACAAGTTAATTGAGTCTCAGATAGATGTTGAATCGATCAGTGACCAGTCTTTTCATTTGGACACTAATTGAGTTCAATCGTGATAACGTGTCTTGCATTTCAATTCATATAAAATTAATCATTATTGTAGATAGATCAAGTTTTGTTAATGTTTTCAGAATCTAAAAAAGGTTTGAAATTGTTAATTCATTTTTCTCCTTTTTTTTTTTTTTTGAGCAAATTACACAAACCTCCCTCAAAGATTTATGACAATTTCAGCGACGTTCCCCCCCATGTACAAAAATATCAGAAACTTCCCCCCTTGACATAAATTCCACATTGTGCGCTTCTCTCTATGCTATGTGATTATATGTGTTATCTTATCTTTTTCTTTTTTTTCTAAATTTTAATTTAGAATAAAAATAAACTGTTTTACAATTTATTAAAAAGTCTTTTTTTAGATTTCATATGAAAATTTTAAAAAATGAAGAAACTAGAATTATTAAAAATATTATTTGATTACTTATATTTTGTCAAGCTTTGAAAAGAAAATTTAATACGAAAATATATATGATTTGTGAGGTTTTTAGTATTGGCAATTCTGTGGTGATAAGAGTGTAAAATATCATTTTTTCCCCCTTTTATTTGTTGTTCCCGTGTGATTATTTGATGCCAAAATGCACTCATTATCTTTATATTTTCATTTAGGTGGCAATTTGATGGATATGGTGAAATTTGGATGAAGTAAGAGAAAAATTGCCAAAGTGGAAGAAAATAAAAGTTCAAAGACCAGATTGCAATTATCCAAACGATGACTCTGAAGGAAAAATGAAGATATGAAGATTTGAAAGTGCTAGGTATCAATTGGATGAGGAAAGAAGACAAAGAGATGAAATATAGTCAAAGTATTATCACATATCAACTCTTAATCGAAAAAAGTTTTGCTTCGAATTTTCAGTCTCAATTTGAGACCCATTTTTAGCATAGGAATCGTTCGAATTGGGAACATTATACTTGTAGAATATTTGTAGCCCTTTGAGTCAGATTTTCAACGCATCTTGAATCGCTTCAATCAGATATTGGGAGAAAAAAATATAACCAAAATACAGAAGGCTTTCCTGTTGAAGTTATATAAAGCTATGCGGTCACATACTATACTTCAGCGAATTTCAGGGCCAAGTTAAAATGTTCTATGCGGTCGCAACTTATTCTATGTAGTCACATAGAGTATTCCGAGATGAAAATTCTAGTTTGCGAATTTAAGTCAACTATTTATGGAAACAACTATAAATACATGTTTTGAAACCCTAAATACAGAGAGAAACAAAGAGAACTCGTCCATACTACTTTCTCTCATATTTGGCTCAAGAATCTCCATGAAGAACTAAAAATCTTGGTGAAACAAGGAAGGAACTCAATCGGAATTTGTGATTTTGCATCTTTTATCCATGTAATTTCATTTTTCATTGTCAAACAATTCTAGGATTTAGATTTTCTTTTCATGAATATTTTGAAATTGGCTTAACCTTTACTAGATTTTTCATTGATTCAGTTATGCTTTTTCCATCAAAGAAATAAATTATTTGTTGAGTTTCAATTTCAATTAATTTATGTTGAGATTTGTTTAACATTTATTAATTCTTCATAGATCCAGTCATGTTTCTTATATCGAATGATTAAACTTTTTGTTGAATTATAATCTCAATTTTACTTTATTGATGGATTGATTACTGCCTTATACTTGATGTATATGGTTGATTCTTGATCTTATTCCAATAGTAAGAGTGTGAATGTATTATAGGAAGTTTAGATTTTATGATTACAATTGAATTAAATTGATTTGTAACGTCATATCTACCAATTAGAGAGTTGAGATGAAGGCCTCCAATTGTGTTATAAGAAATGAATAATTGATGAGATTGATCCAATCCAATCGAGGGAATTCCAATGCTTCGCTACCCAAAAACAAAAGGATTGAGTGTTCTCTCGTTTGTGAAGTAGAATTTATTGTCCGAATAAAATTAAGAATTCAATGTTTGAAATAATGAAATTAAAATCAATGTTTGGGAGTAGCGAAGCATCAGAATTCCCTCAATTAGATTGTATCAATCTCATCAATTTTGATCTTTGAGCATTTCTTTCATCTTTATGTGGAATCGACATCCCAAGACTGTGCTACAACTACCCCGTGGTTCTTTGGGGGTAATCATATGAACAAAAGGACTAATTTTTTACATGTTGTAAAATCCAAGGACCTAAGGTACAATTTTTATAAATTGGGTTATTAGGTCTAGAGTTTGAGCATGAGAAGAGGAGAAACACGGCACCGCATTTTTGCTAACTTCTCACCCAGTTAGTGCTCGAGCGACAGCGCGTCACTCGCCTATCGCCGGCTTCTCGTTCGAGCGACATGCCAATCAGGAAAATCCTAATTTGCTGTTTTAAAGTATTTCTTTTCTAGCAAATTAACCTAATTACCCTCTTTTATAAATACCCAAGCCTATGCATGAATTGTGGCGTGATTGTTCATTATACTAATTCTCTAAACGCATTCATATTATCTTTTGAAGATCTAAGAGCCTATTCTTACATTGATTCCATCTTTTCTCCTTTAGATCATACAACCACATATTTGGAAAAAAAAATATATCAAACCCATTGAATACAAAACAACACCTACATCCTATTGGTCATAGGAAAGTACTCTCTCAGTTGAATTCAGAAGTTTCTGGAAGCTAAGAGAGGTTGGACTACAAGTGCATGAAGAGAACAAAGCCTTGGAATAGGTTTTTTGAATTTCACTTGGAAGAGACAATTTCAGAAGATCTTGGAGCAGACCTTGGAGTTTGCAGAAAATAGATCGGGAAGTCAAGTGGAGATGGTTAGATAGCATCTTACTGTAACTCACTCCGTATTGTCTATAGTGGAGGTAACTGGCTTGATCTCAAAGTTTTTACCTAGTTGGGATTTCTCCGTCATCATATCAGTGTTAATTATTTCTTTCCTTATTAGTGTGGTATTCAAACATAAGATAATTGGACTTGTATGCTTAATTGTCTATAAACAATTAAAAGTGACTTGCTGCTTTTGATTGATTAATTCTGCACGTAGGGTCAAAACTAAAAACGGATAAATAACAACCATTTGATAACTTAAAAGCCATTAAATTGGTAATTCGTGAACTGTTAAGTGATATCCAGTGCAACACCCGATTTCTCAATTGGTATCAAAGCCCAAATTCGTTCCTTGACCCATATTATCTAGACTAGTAATTTATTATCCGTCCCGCCATATTTTGATGGCAATAATTATGCCTACCGAAAGGTTAGGATGAGAGTCTTTTTAAAATTCATGGATGAGCGTATCTGGCTTAGTGTTGTGAATGGTTGGGTTGCACCTAGTTCTACGGTTAATAATGAAGTAATCCACATCCTTGTTGCTAATTAGACTAGAGCGAACTTAGATGAATGTAACTAAGTAAAGCCTTACATGCCATATTTATAGTAGTATCTTCGGAAGAGTTTAGGCGAGTGTCTATGTGTGAGGTAGCCAAAGAAGTTTTGAATATTCTACGGATCATATATTAGGGGACTCAGGTGGTTAAGAACTCTAAGTTGCAGATGCCGACCACTAGGTTTGAAGAGATTAGAATGAAAGAGAATGAGACATTTGATAATTCTATCCGAGTTTAAATGATATAGTAAATTCTAGCTTCAACCTAGGTGAGAGAATCCCGGAGCCTAAGATAGTCACATAAATTCTTATATCCTTACCAAAAAGGTTTAGACCTAAAGTCATGGTAATAGATGAGAGTAAGAACTTAGATTCCATGAAAATAAGAATCAGAAATTTGTTGGTCAGATTGACTTTATTACTAATCAGGTGAGTCAATTGACCAAGTTAATGATACAGATGAATGGGAATATTCCATCACTAGGCAAGTTAGGGTGAAGAAAAGTAATGTGATTTTTTTTGAAATAGATCACGGTTCTCTTAAAGATAAAAGCATTTGCATACCTAATTTTGAGTCTTGACTCTTGACCATGCTAGTAATAGTTGTGGGGAAGAATGAAGAATGACCTATGTTGATAATGTTGTTTGCGAAATTCGAATTTTGCATTTGGAAGTTGGGATATTGTTTGTATTTTCATTTGGGATATTGTTTGCTAAATTGGCTTAGTATTGTTTTTTGTTTTTATTGACTTTTCTTAATTGTGGGGAAGAATGAAGATTGCCCTATGCTAGTAAGAGTCTTGACCTATGTTGATAATGTTGTTTGTGAAATCCGAATTTTGCATTTGGAAGTTAGGATATTGTTTTTATTTTCATTTGGGATATTGTTTGTTAAATTGGTTTAGTATTGTTTTTTTGTTTTTATTGACTTTTCTTCATAAATTTTTTTTTTCCCAATTTGACGTTTGGAGTTTGGACTTATAAAAAATAATTTATTTTCATGGTTATTAAACGAACTGACTTACGTAGCTATGGTGCGGTTATGGTATGGCCAAAAATTTGGTGATGCGATTATGGTTTTGGCCAAACCGAACCATTGGCATCCCTATATACGGAGCATTTCGAAACGCATCGAACTTGTGCACGTATATGTTTCGCATATGCGTACATTTTAGAACACATTTTAGAACACTTAATAAGCCTATTCACAATTAATCTCATAAGATCCAACTATTACGCTAATAGATGTCTATCCTTGCTGTGATTCAGTCCAGGCCCGGTTTTGTGGTAAGGCGGATAAGGCCTACGTCTCAGGCCCAAAACTAGAGGGGGCCTATTTTTGGCCCAAATGTTTTTCCCAATTATGCCCAATACCGGATGGCCCTCATCTTTGGCCCAACTATAATTTTCTTAATTAAAAAATGGAATCAATTTTCGTTCTCTCCTTCAACCCGACTCCAATCGGGACGCCGACTCTTCTTGACCGACGACCAATCGACCTCGTCGCCACAACTCCTCCAATTCTCCTTCCCTTCCCTTCACACTTTCACAAACCACAAGTTTCACACATTTAACAACTTTTTTCAACCTAAACGGTCTAACTGCGTGAGTCGTAACGTGACGCCACGACTACCCAATCCTCCAATTGAACTCTGAACAACAAACCCACATCAAAAATTCAAGAAGATAAAGCCTTTTTTGGTGGATTTTTCATCACATGTACTGTAAAGATACTGAATCAGACAATCTAAAAATGGTACATTTTTGTTTTTTTTTTTTGCCACTTTTAGTTTCTGTTATTAGAGTATTCACTATGACAAGGGTTTTGAATCAGTGTATCATTTATGATGATTAATTGATTTTTAATGACTGTGATTGTCTTTTCTTGGGAGATGATGGCCATTGATGTTTTAACTTTTGAAGAACTGCTTAAAGTTAGGTGGAAAAATTGGTTATGCATTTAGTTTTGCTTCAGCGAAGCCATAGAGGTCCCTTTTCAGCTGTTTATGAGTGGCTAATTCAACTGTTTCTGAATTTTCATTTTAATATGTCGTTCTTGCTGTCTGTTTTCCCCTCTAACTATAGCCTTTAATTGACTATTATATGATTCAGATTTTTAACCATTTTTGGACTCTCATGTTGATGATTTTGCTTTTGATTCCTCATTCCTGAATATTTCTTTTCCTATGTGATTTGTCCAAATGAAATGTTAAATTTTTATTTCAGGCTTGTAAGATGTGATGGTGAAATTTTTAAGGGTGTGAATTGTGACTACACAATTTTCGTCAAAATTCTACTTCTCAAGTAAGTGATAGCTTGCCCTAACTTGTTATTGAATATATTGGAAACGTTTGAAACATTGCGGACTTATATAATTGTGGTTTGATCGACTCATATGATTGGTTATTGTATAGGATCAATTATACGGGCGTATGTAGTAACTATTTTGTTCTTTATATTTGTTTGTTGTTTTACTGCTAAATTTTAAGTTAGCAATAGATTGCATAATACATTATTGGATTTTGTATTTACGTTGATTTTGGAGGCCCTAATTTATGGATCTCGCCTCGGGCCTCGAAAATTATAGGACCGGCCCTGATTTAGTCACATGGCTTACATAAATGGTTGATAAGGAAATAGAAAATTACTAAATTGAACAAAAAATTATATAAAATTGTGTAATTTCATTTCTGTTAATAGATATGAGTCCCAAAAACTATGTATGTATTCACAAATTTCTTATAAAATGAATTCAAATCCACAACAAACAGAAGAATAAAGTAAAAAACATAGAAGAAAATACTGGAGATCCTCAAAAGACCTAAGGTTTTGGCCTTGTTGCATGAGAGGCTCTGTATCTTGCAGCATATCTGTTGAATAAAGCTAGAGAAATGCTTGTAACCTGTTCAAGATTAAGCACCTTAGCCTTGATCATGGCTTTCGTCTTGCCCCCGATAGCCAGGCTGGAGAACCCGTCGATACAAATACTTGCATCAGATTGGGCAGTGCTCATCCATGTCTCAACATTGCTTGCATGCCAAGGAAACTCACTTCCACCATTTTCTTTTATCTTCTCTACTTCTTTGATACAATTTGTGAGCTGATCCACCCCATCATTAATCTGATCTAAGCAATCTTGCACTGCTCGGTAGTCCTTAGCCTTTGTTTTTTTGAATTGTTTAGCCACTTCTGTTACGTAGGCTCGTGTGGATTGAGCCCGGGAAAGGCTAACCCTAAGTGCGATATTGACTAATTGCTCGTGAGTTTGTGTTTTCGTAAAATTAGCGACATAGTAGGATAGACAACGGACACATAGATCGCGATAGAGAGTGGCTTGACACTGGAATTCAACAAATGCCCTAGCACGGGAGCGTCCGCGAATGACCGGATTTTTTGCCCAGGCGACGGACAAGATGAAAAGAAGAAGTATGAAAGAAAGCTTAGTTTGTGCCATGTGCTTGTGATTAACAGATGAACTTCTAATATTATTTTGTGACTTGAGTACAAAAATGAAGAGGGACTTGTTTGGTTTATATAGGGAGAGATTGTCACAAAGTTTAAGCATTGAACATCTCTACTTTAGACTAACGTGTAATACTAGATTTAATTATAATATTTTGTCAGCAGTTTCCATGAACTAGGTGCATGGTCGGTTTTGGGGTTCAAATGTGCAAACAAAGATCCTTAATTCTTGTTTGAGTAATTAACTTGGCAAAATGAGTGCCCTTTGAACTTTAATCTATTATATTAAGATTCAAATTTTAATTTAAATCAAAATCAATATTTAATTTTAATCACACATTTTATTGGACCCACAACTTTCAACCACAATTATTTTAGTATTATAAATATTTTGCACACAGATTGGTTGAAATTATTTCTTAGTACATAATCAGAGAAGTCTACTTCTCAACGATCCGTTATGATTTACGGCAACAACCCAAAGGAGTGGGACTTTAAAAACCTTCAGTTGAGAGACATCATCATATGGAACTTTAATTAGAAACTCTCTTTATTTTTGTCGAGTTTGACGAAAATGCATAGATTAGTTCAAAATCCATTACCAAAGAGAAAGAGAGAAAAAAAAAAAAAAAAAAA
>CAIGRF010210649.1:4355-18375 GCA_903798235.1 Fraxinus ornus
TTTTTATTTTATTTTATTTTATTTTTCTAAGTAACTTTGTTTTTTTTAAATAAATTTTTATTTATTTATTTTTCTAAGTAACTTTTTATTTTTTAACATAAGTTTTTATTTCAAATTTTTTTAAAATATATATTACGAAGTTACCGTTTTACCCTTTTTTAAAATTAATGAAAATGTTGAAAATAAATTGAGTGACCATGATAAAATATTATATGAAATTGGATTGCCATAGTGAAACGTTATATGAAATTGAACGGTCTTGTTGAAATAAAATCAAATTGGGTAGCCATGGTGAAATAAAATCAAATTTGGTGAACATGATGAGACCAAATATGAAATTGGGTGACCACCAATGAATTTAACTCATGTACGGTTGATATAGTAGTTGAATCAAGAGATTAATGAAAGGTTTTTGGATCTTGAATAACTTGAGCTCTATAATGAAATAATAATTCAACACACTTTGAGATATTATATTTATAATTGATAGCTTTTGGAATGAGATGTGATTAGAAATTAGCATTGAAATCGAATTTCAACTGTTCCGGAATACATACGCTGCTAGAGTGGTGTGCTTCACACCTAGTGAAGGGTCGGTACACCGCTCGGCTCGCTACAGATGAGCCGTTGCGTTCTTGTTTTAAGCACTTGAGCGCTTAATGCGCGTCTAGCGAAAAGCAATAAAAATAAAGTAAAAAAATACCAAGAATTGACGACGAAGGAAAACCCCTTCACATAATCAAACACCTCGGGGCAAACTTGTCAATAAACGATCCACTAGAAAATTTAACTAACAATTAGTCCAGATACCACTAAACCTTAGCTAACTCGGTCGCCTAACTTGTAAATCACCAAGGAACTTTTTTGGTTGTGTACGACCGCACTTCCCAGAACTTTTGACCATTTTTCTCTCTATCGGATCACCAAGAACGAACCTCATTCTTCATTGGAACCTTGTTTCGCAGCGCTCAAACTTTAAGCGTCTCTTCCTAAACTTTAGAACTCTAAAGGCTAATTGGAAAAGATATAGTTTTTTATTTTATTTTGGTGCTTGATCAAATATCTTTTTGTGTTTTAATCTGTTGATTGAGACGAGATTCTGGAATATGGATTTGTTCTTCAAAAAATTATTCTCTTGACTGCATAAAAGGCTCAATCAATATTGGAACAACGTTTGGGATGAATATATGTACAATGGGTTAAATTCGCTGGTGGCCACCCAACTTCATACTTGATGTCACTATAGCCACCCAACTTGATTTTGTTTCACCATAATCACTCAATTTTATATTTAGTGTCACCAGGTCACCCAATTTGATTTTATTTTATCAAGGTCATCCAATTTTATATAACATTTCACTGTGACCACCCAATTTTATATAACATTTTTCTATGACCACTCAACTTCTTTTTATCATTTTCATTAATTTTAAAATGGGTAAAACGGTAACTTTGCATTATATGTATAAAATGATTTTTTAAACAATATAAATGAAAACTTATTTTTTTAAAAAAAAAAAACTTAAAACATTTATTTAAAAATATTTTTTTATTTTATTTTTTTAAAGAAGTTTTTTTTTAAAATAAATTTTTATTTTATTTTATTTTATTTTTCTAAGTAACTTTGTTTTTTTTAAATAAATTTTTATTTATTTATTTTTCTAAGTAACTTTTTATTTTTTAACATAAGTTTTTATTTCAAATTTTTTTAAAATATATATTACGAAGTTACCATTTTACCCTTTTTTAAAATTAATGAAAATGTTGAAAATAAATTGAGTGACCATGATAAAATATTATATGAAATTGGATTGCCATAGTGAAACGTTATATGAAATTGAACGGTCTTGTTGAAATAAAATCAAATTGGGTAGCCATGGTGAAATAAAATCAAATTTGGTGAACATGATGAGACCAAATATGAAATTGGGTGACCACCAATGAATTTAACTCATGTACGGTTGATATAGTAGTTGAATCAAGAGATTAATGAAAGGTTTTTGGATCTTGAATAACTTGAGCTCTATAATGAAATAATAATTCAACACACTTTGAGATATTATATTTATAATTGATAGCTTTTGGAATGAGATGTGATTAGAAATTAGCATTGAAATCGAATTTCAACTGTTCCGGAATACATACGCTGCTAGAGTGGTGTGCTTCACACCTAGTGAAGGGTCGGTACACCGCTCGGCTCGCTACAGATGAGCCGTTGCGTTCTTGTTTTAAGCACTTGAGCGCTTAATGCGCGTCTAGCGAGCGGTCGTTACTCCATTTCTTAATTTTCTTGAATTTCTCGACTTCTTTTTAGGATCAAATTATTTTGACTATAATTACAACTCAATAATTCATGATTTTGACTATGAAATTGCCAATAACTAATTTGGACATTGCCCATTACAAATTCAACCTAACATAGATTGATGTTGTAGTATCACTAATACTATTGTTTCCCTTTAAAATAAACTTTTTTAACTCTCATACTCATTTTTAACCACACATTTACACAACAAAATACTTTGCACGTAAATTCAAATTTTTTTTTTTTTTACTTTTTAACCACATATTTTTCAAAAAATTACTATTCAAACTCTATTTTTTTCAAATAATGACCATCAAACAAAAACTTATTTTATTTTAGTGGGGCTTTGTATGGGATCTAGGCTATGTAATAGTGAAAATGAAAGCGCAACACGATATAAAACAGCTGTGAAAATGTTATTTCTCAAAAAACTAGGACAAGTATATAGAATCTCTCACATTCCAAGCCTCCAAGAACACCACAAAATCAGACATGATGATATTACAACGGATCCCAAGTCTCACCTCAAGACAGTCCATGACTATCTTAAACCTAGAATAAACAAAATACAATGGAGAACTCCTATATAGAGGACATAGTTAAATACTCATATTTCAAGTAGGAAACAAAAATACTGATGTAACACATAAAACAACACATTCTATTTTACTATGGTCCATTTGATTGCAAATGTGAAATTTTGGTGGAAAGAAAATGAATTAGAGGAAATTAAATTGTCTAAAATTTATTTTACTGGGAATTGTAATTAATTGTGTTTGATTGGTATAATTTTTTACCTGAAAATGTTGAAAGTTTGGTATCCGTTTGACTTCGTTTTTCATGGAAATTGTCCATTAAAGTGATAATTTTTTTACCATTGGATCTAGAATTTGTTCCAATTGCCAAAAAAATTTAAAAAAAGTACCATACCGAATATCATTCGTTTGGCTTTGTTTTGCATGAAAATTATTAAAAGAAGTGATAAATTTTTACCATCGTGTCTAGAATTTCTTCCAATTACAAAAATTTTAAAAAAAAAAATAGCTGAAAATCAATTTCCACCAAATTGGTGGAAATTGGTTTTCCACAAAACCAAGGAAAATGTGAGCATGAGCCAAACCAAGAAAATCCATGGAAAAAAAAAGTGTATTAAACAAGGCAAAAGTAGAAGTTGAAATTTGTTTTCCATTTTCCATGGAAAATAATGGCCTATCAAATAGGCCCTAAACTCATGATAGGCATACCGTCAAATGAGAATTCACCTCCGTAAACAGACGCTTTCTTTGAACTAATTCATAGGCGCTTTCAATTAGTTAGACTTCTAACACTATGTTGAAGGGTCAATTGTCAGTCCTAAATTGACTTTCATCATTTTCCAAGTAATTCATCATCTTACCACAAACCGTATGGTTTTATTCTCAAGATAAGTTTCCAATTCACAAAATCAATGAACGCTTATTGCCATTTTTAGTATGTTGTGGCTCTCAATCCTCACCAATTCTCTCACAAGAAAACTTTAGCAAGAGACTCCTATAGCTATATGTGTTAACTATCATCTTACCACAAGACTTGTGTGTACGAAAATAATTCAGCAAATATCTCAACATCTAGATTCTCATAACAAAATTAACTCCTAATGGCATATATTGTCATTCAAAAGCATAAACATGCAGGAAATCAGAACNAAAAAAAAAAAAAAAACCCTCTCAATGACTCAATCCCTTCATTTCAGATATTTTAAGCTGGCAAGACTTGAGGCAATGCCTACTTCTACATTTGGGGGGTTAACATCACATAATAATTTGCTTTCTTTAATTAAGTTCCCAAATTATAATTGAACAAGACATAATTAGAAAAATATCATATCAAATTCAAACCGACATAAATGGTTGGGAGAATAATTAATTAAATGGCCTACAAAGTAGTGAAACAAGGGGTGCATGGGGCAGAAAAGACTTGGTATTCAATCCAAAGCAATCTTACCATCACTTGCCCATATGAGGAAAACAATTACTAAAGAAAAAGAAAGTGGAAAATCATATATAGCTAAAAACGAAAAGAATAGAGAGAGAGAAAGAGGAAAATTATGAATACATGCATAGAAAGATAATTGTTGGGGTGGCCCTTTTATTTTTCTTTGATGTACAAAGTGGAAGAGTCATGATATGGAGTACTCATGATGTCATCATGACGAAGCATCCCTTTTTTATCTTCACTTGCCATCAACTCTATACATATATACAAAAATGATCTCATATCCATGGTGGGCATAACTTATCTTGTCCACCGTTGAATTGTCAAAAATTGTAGATTTGATCGCTGATACGACATATTTTATCCTACCCATCATGGGTTGGAGACCGTTTCTATATATATATATATAAAGTCGAACCACTTTCTCCAGCACTACACAAATTGGTAAATTTGTAAAATCTTTATTTAATCAATTGAGTGGAATTGAAATTGGAAAGTCTGGTAGGATGCATGAAAATTGATGATGAACTATCTCCAAAAGCATCCCATGCATTATGATTACGAGGTTTCAATTCTTCAACTTTGCTTGCTCCTTTATGTAAGGGTAATCATAATGCATGTTGCCTTGGCTGGTTGAGGTCAATTTTCTTGATCACATCCCTTTTATTAGTGGATGATATTGTAAACCTACATCTTCAATTTGATGCCTCACGTGATTGATTTGGATAGGAAATAGTAGTGCATTAAGGCCAGACAAA
This sequence comes from Fraxinus ornus, assembly GCA_903798235.1. NCBI lineage: Eukaryota > Viridiplantae > Streptophyta > Magnoliopsida > Lamiales > Oleaceae > Fraxinus > Fraxinus ornus. The sequence goes on from CAIGRF010210649.1 coordinate 9,393, forward strand.
GAGTAACGTTATTCGATCAGTCACCGTAAACTAAAGAAAAAAGTGGGAATTTAAGAGAGTTCCAATACTTAAGAAACTTTATCCAATTTATTGAATAGGTCAATTGGTTAAGAATAACAACGCTACATGTACAGACAAATTGCACGGATGGATTTGCAGAAACTTTATCATTTCTTGTTGGTTAAACCCTTGTGATGAGTCGAATGTTTCAACTATGTGAAATACCATGCAAAACACAAAAAGTCCCAAACTTTGTTCATTAGTGAAGTACCATAGTTGTCACTCTTTCTCTCTCACACACACACACAAGAGAGAGAGAGAGAGCATGGCGAACGGGTAGCTGGAAAAAGGTGCAATGATCAGCTTTTCAGGAGGAGATGCAGGAAAGACATGGCCTGTGTCCCCATCTCCCCAGATAAAATATCATTTCTTTCAAGTTCATGTCTATTTCTTAACAAAATTAACTAAAAAAATTCATTCTTGTAAAGAATATTGTTAGTGTTGAACCCAATTAAGAATATTTAGGAATATTTGACAGTTGACAGAGTAGTGCAGGGAGGGTGGGGGGCACATGCCTCTTCTGTTCTGCTCTGTTCTGTTCAATCGAATGTTTTACTAGACCACGTCTTATTCATCTCTTCTGTTTATTGGGTTTTGGGAAACACAATCATGCATGCCAATGTCCTTTTATTTATTTAATTTTCAAGATCTATTTTTTTTTTAATAAACAATTAATTAAAAACATTCTGTAGTGCCATGTAGCCAAATACACAGGTATTTTTGCCATTATCTATGCCCAATTACACCATTGCATTCATTAATTTGGGCTATATCTATCTCTTTTCTTACGTATTTTGTCGTGTGGTCTTGATTGGCTTATATATTTAAATTGTCAATTTTGATGAGTGAGGAAGTATTCATAGGAAGATGCTAAAAAAAATGGGAAAATTTATTTACAAATATATTTGTCGGTCAAACCATTTGATATGAGAAAGTAATGAAATGTGTTTTTCAATTAATGTTCCTAATCCTTCCCAATTTGTAAGTGCTTGAATTGAAAAGAGTTTGGAACTTGGAAGGTAAAATAAATTGAAGCGAGAGCAACAAATTGTATGGAGAGGGTGTTAGAGGAAACAAAACTATCGAGAAAAGTTGACTAGTTGATGTGGGAGTTTGACTATGGGAGTTTGACGGTGTATTTACCTTATAAATGAATTTACCTTCATTAAGAGATATGTTACTTCGTATATACACTTGGTTCTAATGGTTATTGAATAAATAGTATGATTGGATAGGTCCGAGTTAACTTTGAAGGAGATGAGACATATGGTTTCATATTCAACACTTTGTTATGCATCATGGAGACGAGTTGTCAAAGGATGATGTGGTGTCTATTCGAGAGCAAATCGCTTTGTCATGGGAGAATGGCATGGCCGAAAAGATAATAACGTTTTTTGGACTGATGGGATCAAAATGCTATGTTGAAGGAGCCCAACTTATTGACCTAAGACAATGTGGGATAGGAGGAGCATCGACTTAATTAGGCTGATTTTTATTGTGTTACAGACATTTATTGCGTATGGTTTTTCAAATTTCTTTGTTGTTTTGATGAATTTGACTAAGTCGATCCATTCTCGAGTTCTGCATAACAATGTAACGAGTTTATAACATTCTGATCCATGTTCTTTCTCGATTTCTTGGGTCAATAATATATACACACAAATTTCTGCAAATTGCTAATCTAATTCATTTTTTCCTTCGACGCGCAATCATGTCTGATGTAGTATAGTTTCAAATGCAAAACCTTTCAGCAGCATACAAAAACCTAAATATGTAAATGAAGAAAAGAAATACCCCAATGCATCAGTATATAATGCTCTAATAGAAAGCTAAAAAGGACCTTTTGTGAAATCAGAAAAAGAGTGCAACTTGTATTGTAATTTTGTTTCTTGAAAGAATGCCCAAAAGTTGTTAGCTGGAAAAACCTCCATTAGAAAACAAGCAGAACTTGTACAGGTACTCTATCTTATTAATAAAGTCAAGATGAAAGAGAAAAGGACATAATACAGTGACCTTGGGAATTAAAAAAATAAATAGATTTCTATATAACTGACTCACCATCACCTATCTACCCCCTTGCAGCTATTCCATCCCCTCAAAAACTGCCAAATCCAGAGAATTAAATACAAAGTGAGATTTACAAGTTTCATTCTCTTGTATATTGTCCACCTTATATTAATACTTATATGTCCAATGGGAATCTATGTCCTAATTGAATCTCAAACAGGTTCATGGCCTCAACAGATCTCTCTGAAAAGTTGAAATTTCAAGAACTTCCAATTCATGGCTTACCCTGAGATCCAAGATCAGTTTAAAAGGTTTAAATCTCAGTGGAACTGGCGGTTTGGGTTTTTGGGGTTTTCGACATGACCATGTTTTCTGCAGAAAATACATACAAACGCCTGTTTTGTGGTGGTTTTTCGGAGGGTTTTGGTGTTATGAGTAGTCAAGTACAAGGTTATGATTCTTGTAGTGAAGCTTGTTTAGGATCTGATCGATTAGTTGGTCCATTAATGGCAGAAGATCAATCAAGAACTGGGAGTATTAATGAAGCAGGATCAAGTTCAAAAGATGTTCAACAAGAGAAAGATGAAGGGTGGCTTCAATTGAGTATTGGTGGTTACACAGGCCGTGAAAACAAGAAAGATCGGGCAGATCAAAGCTCTCGAATAGACGGCCATCTCCCCGTTGAGCTCGAGCTTCTTCCAAGTAGTAGTGGTAGTACTTCAAAAGTTAGGCCATTAGCAGCTCCTATGCTTAATGTATCAGAATTTGCAACTCCTCGGCCTGTTATGAATTTTTCAACAGCCACTGATCATGGAACCTTATTTTTCTTGCAACAACCGGGAACTAGTTCAACTTTCCCTTATCATCAAGAGATTAACTGGGCATATAGGCCCATCCCAATTAACATAACATCTCCTTCAGCTTCTTTAATGGCACCGGGTGGTTCTTATTTTCCCAGGCCATTTCAAGTCCATCCCGGAATAGATATCCCCGGGCCGAATCTAGATTTCAGAGTGATTCAGCCACCTCGGAGACCACATTCCGGCATATGGTTTATATTACAAGCATCACAAAATCAGTAAGTACATAAACTAGGCCGGGAAATCAAATTAACCATCAATATTAATTACTTTGCAGCAGCACTATTTTCCTTTCTTTTCTTTTTGTGTCCCTACCTTGAAGCTTTGTTTTCCTACGACATCATCATATTTAATGGGCCTTTATTTTGCATTGCAGAGCAAAAGAACCATATTTGCCTCAGATATCCAAGAGCTACTTGAGAATCAAGTAATTTATTTTCTTCAGTTCCTTTTATTTTCAAATCCTTTTTTCTGCTTTTTCATCCCTAGGTCTAAAAATCTTTGATATTTCTCAGAGACGGAAGGATGACAATTCGATTGGTCAAAAAATATCTGGTTAATAAGCTTAGGCTGGAAAACGAATCAGAGGTACGCCTCGCATTCCATCCTTCTTTTCTTCTTTTTATCACACTGAATTTGCTATCAGAAATTGTTTATCATCAATGAGTATACTTATCGTTAGTTGTACTGTTTTTATTATTTGGTAATATGACCTTCGTCTCAGTCAACAACATTCTCCAAGACATTGAATTGATTTAAGAAATATATGATAGAAACAGCAGAACTAATTACAAGGGCTTCCATTACTGATAATTCTAATAAAACATCATGGTTGGTTGGTACGATGTGTATTTATAGGTAGCACTCTTCTCTTCTTGTATCATTATAGCTTAAGCTGTTGCTGTATTTTAGCAAAAACAAGGTCTTTTCCTATTTTGAGAAATGCTTTATAATTGTGAAACATCATTTTAGGGTTGGAGTGATGATGATGATACACGAGGAGTAATAAACCAAAGTAATTGGCTATACTGTTTACTCCTTTCCATTTTGTTCCATAGGAATCTGAAGTTAGTGCTTGAACTAATCAGTTGCTGGAAATACGAGCAAAAGATCAGTAACTTTTCTTTTGATCCATTAGTGCTTAAAAAAGATAAAAATAAATTTACTGGAACACGAAACCATTCTCACACATAGGTTCACAAGAAACGGCATGAATTTCTTCAATTTCTCATGGTAGTGCAAGTGTTCAGTTCAATGAGAAACACAGATTATATTTGAATATTTCTGGGAAAGAACAAGTAAACCATTTCTAGCATGAATTTTGGATTAGGGAATGTGAATGTGTGCATATAGTAAAGTAATTGTTCATTTTAAGCAAAAAGAGTAACTAATCAAGCTAGCTTAGTGCTTTAGAATTAGTCTGGTTGTTTTGTGTGGAAAATGTCATGCATGCACAGAAATCCAAGTTTTCCTTTTGTAATTCTAGCAGAACTAAAAATCATCTGGTGAAGGAAAAATTGATAGATATTTCTTCCTATGAACAGTTGATTTTGAGCTAAAGATTGAAAATTTAATAAATATACTTCATGTTAATGAACTAAAGTAAGAAGAATTAGATATTTATTTGTGTAAAAGAAGTTTGAACAAAAGAAAAAATCCTCTCCTATGTGCAATACTTTGGCAGCCGGATATAATGATTTTTCTTCTTTAAATTTATTTAACTTTTTTTCAAAAAATTCTTTTGCTATATTCTCATTTGCTTATAGTTAAAAGTGGGATCCATGAATTTGGCGAATATATTTGTTTCTTTTATTCAAAGAACCGCAAGGATAGAGTTCTATGAATACTCAAATCCTTATAAAGTATATCTTAGGATGAAAGGAAGTCAAAAGAACATTTACAACTTAATATACATGTGTCGTATATCTTGGATGAAAGCAAGGTTTTACATAAAATAGATGTCGATATTAGGTTTTGATTATATATATATTATCGTTGTTGATGGTTGTGAAAGTCGAGTCTTGTGAACTGCGTACCGAATTGATGACTTCTATGATGATTATAAATAGAGTAAGGTTATATTTTACACTTAAGTAACTTACGAATGTTTGGAAGAGTAACAATTGAAAACCTCTTCTTTACTTTTTGTGGAATTAATTAGTTGCATTTCTTATTGGTGTTCAAATTAATAATACTTTAAATCCCTGTTTGGTACACATTAAAATTTTTATTCTCATTTTTCTATTTATTTTCAACCACACATTTGTTAATAAAATAATATTTTTCATCAATTCAATAAATTTTCTTTCTTTTTCAACCACACATTCTCCATCAATCTACTATTCCAGAATACATTCTTCCAAAATAATCTTCTTCAATTCCTTAGCTAAAGAAAACGAGTTTAGTTCCTATTTGACAGCCATTATTTGAAAATTCTTTTTTCTACACAGTCATTTTCAACCACACATTTATACAATAAAATATTCTGCACGTAAATTTAAAACATTCTCATAAAATTCACTATTCAAAATATTTTTTTTTAGCGAAAAAATAGCAATCAAACAAGGGCTTAATTAGGAAGGTGGCACTTTGCTAGGATGTGATGACAAGTACATTGATTAATTTAATTATTTTTTTCATGCATGTTAATGTTGCTAATATATTTTAGCATTAAGGTCAACTCTTATAGTTCAATGATTTGAATGCGTATATTTCCAATCATAGTTCATACCATTAAGTAAGTAAATAGAATGAATTAATATATATAACTTATTCAACAATCAAACTAAACAGCTATTTATACATATATTTATAAAACAACATATTCTATCAGCCAGTATATTAAAAAGAATTTAAATGACATTTGACCTGAATTATTGATTGAGTCAACATTTTTTGGTTAATTTGTTAAAATCGTCTCGAAATGTATGGCGTGCATGATCGAGTTTCATTTCATGAACACATATTCATACATCCATATTATATTGAATTGTAAACTTTGACCTATCTTCCTTCTTTTAAGGAAAAAAAAAATAGAGTAAGGTCTTTACCGATCTATTCTATGAAAATTCGTCCTTACCTTATACGCCTTCCCGAAGAAAGGTGGATGATGAAAAACTCATTCTCATTACGCTATGGCACAACAAAGAAGCACTTCTACTAGGAGTCTCCCTGTATTAATTCCGTGAAAAATTTTCTGTAAGTGTAGCAGAACTCTATTATATTTATTTTTGGGTGGGTAGGAAATTAAAATATGAACACAATTTAAATCAAATCAAAGTTAGGAATAATTACGATTACGTGCACTGTTTTCATTCTAACTAGGTACATTATTATTATATTCTAAGCTAACATATATATCTAACAATGATCATTGTTATTCTCACAATCCGTGAGCAATAATAAAAGCAAAAAGGTAGGTATATGCATTTCTCTTTCTTAATTATCATAACATTGACTTTAAGGTGTAAAAACTAATTGATTTCGGCCCCTTCGATAATTAATTAATTAACTTGAGATTAAATATAAGTAGTTCGTGTGTGTGTGTGTGTAGATATATATATACATACATATATATATATGTGCATGGGTTGGCGAATGGTTTCGTCGTCATGCTTTCGATTGCTTTAAGTCAGCCCTTCAGCAGCTTATGTAGGCCCTTTATCGTCTTTTCCCACTATTGAACAATAATGGGTCCATCAAAACGTAAGTGGAGCACTTCGATGGAATTAAAAATTTGATATATATGGCCTTATTTTTATATATATTTACATTAACCATCCAATCAGGGTTTCTTAATTAAAGATATAAGGAAACGTGCAGGGACGAAACTAGAATTTTAAAGTTATAGGGGTAAATTTTTTGAAAACTATTAAGAAACTTTTTTGAAAATTTTGTACGAAATCTTGAAAATTGTGGTGCAAAATTTTGGATTTAAAATTTAGTGTTGGAGCAGGTAACCGCACTATAGATTCACCCATGAAAATGTGCATGAAAGGCATTAGTGTGACGGCGTACACGTATAAAAGTTAGGTAAAATTATATAGAAACAAAAAATACGTATATATTAATGTGTCGTGTCGCACCTTTTTCTTTTATTTTGTATTTAGTAATATATAAATTAATTAATTAACATATATTATTGGAACATTGTCTAAGGTACAATGATATTGGCTTAGGAGCAAAGTCTGAATGGGTCCCTTTTATATAATTAAAGTCGACAGCAGTTTACAATCGTGGGATGGACGTCTTCTATCTGTAGTATAGGACTATAGGTCTGTTTCAAATGCCATTTAATATATATATATATATTAAAATATTTTGTTTAAACTTGACTTTCTATCCATAATTTCAAAGAAATTATGAGTATAATTTAACTTTACGAAGCCGAACACGATGATGAACTAATCTAGTAACAGATGATCTCGAAGTAATTAGTCTTGATTACTCTCTTCTTAGTGGTTATAGCATTTGAGAGAACGAGTTGATTGTGTTTCCATGTGTTTGAAAATATCAGAGTTGAAGGTCTCGTATTTAATTCTATAAAAATGAGCATCAAAGTAGACTTGTCCCTTAAGAGATTCTACAAGTAATGTCTAAACAAAAAGTGGACGCAATGGATTTTCAAAACTCACCGTGGGTGATAAAGAGCTCGAGTGTACCTATGTTACTAGCTATAGCTTACAAGAAACCTCACCGTGCATCATGTTACATATGTATGATTAAGGGTCTGTTTGACGTGATTTTTACTTTTATTGTTGCTTCCTGTAGAAGAGTTTTTGGAAGAAACTACATTGATTTTTGTTTGGAAATCAATTTTTAAAACACATTCAATTTTAGAAGTGTTTTTAAAGGAAATTGAATTGGGTCAGCTTCTTCTAAAAGATTTTTAAGCTACTAAAATCACTTTCATAAAATTGGTCAAACAGATTTAAAAGCAATTTTTGAGTTTCAAGAGCTCATTTTGACTTTTTAATAGTAATGTCAAACTGGCCCTAAGGTTGGGATATCTTTTTTTTTCGTGTCATGTCAAATTTGAAATTTCTATGTACTATGTTACTTATGTTCATAACAAATTAACTAATAGAAATATTTGATCTATGCATTCTTCAGATAGAAATAAGATGTAAAGGGCAAGAGCTTCTACCTTTGTTGACGTTGCAGCATGTAAGAGATAACATATGGAGTCAAAGGGATTTTGTGACTTTGCTTCCACATTCCTCCTCAGCTACTGACCACATCATGGTTCTATTCTACGGCAGAAGTTCTTCTAATTAATTAACCTTTTTCCCATTTCTTCAATTATTGTTAAATTATCACAATTCGATTTTTTATTTTTATTTTATTTCCTCGATTGCATGTATAATTTTAGGGAGTTTTCTTCCAAATTTTTATCTATTGTTATCTCTAATCATGGTTCATCATACCGGAAATAACTCTCTCTTAATAGGTTAGAATTATCGTGGTCAAGAGATTAATTTCTATTCTAATTTCGTCTTCCACATCGAGTGTTTCAATATATGAACAAACACCTTCAATATATATTCCATTTCAATATTGAAACCCAAAAATCTACATTTTTTGGAACGAGACAGATTTATTTTACCTAGAAAAGAAAAAAAAAATGTTGAAAGCTAATATTAATTAAATGAAAAAGTGTGAAAACAAATGAAACAGACCACAATTTATGTTTTTGCTTTCTTGTCTTTGGCCCATTTCATTTGTATTTGTTTCATCTTGAGACAAAGTCCCAAAAAGTGGTGTATTTATTGACAAAGATGTACAATCGAAAACAAACAAAATGCCTCCGAGGGGCGCAAACACACGAGTACTGAACGAAGAATTTTAAAGTTAAACTAAGAAATTGAAATTAAATTGAATTTTAAAGTTAAACTAAGAAATTGAATTGCCTAAATAGGCACTGAACTTTACGCAATGCGTCCAAGGGGTCACTGAACTTTGAAAATCACTCAAATGATCACTGAACTTTGCAAAACATTTCCACTAGATCACTGAACTTTAAAAATCACACAATTCATCACTGAACTTTGCAAAAT
>CAIGRF010210649.1:23721-35966 GCA_903798235.1 Fraxinus ornus
GACGATCCTTTTGTTTTGATTTATTATGTGAATTTATGTTTTTTCGATTGTTCAAACTCAATTTAACATTGTTTTTGTGCTTGGAATTTGAGCTTGAATCGGGTAAGAAACACCATTATGTGTACCAGAGCAGGTGCATTCTATTTTGATGTATTTTTGCTCCCGATATTACAAGAAATTGTTGTGAATCCAAGCTGTAGAAAAGATTTTCATAACTCTGCTCATTATGGACGAGTTTGGGGCATTTTGAACATGGCTAGCTCAAATATATATATATATATATATACATACATGGCTATAATGGAATTCCAGCAGCCAGAAGATAAATGGGTAAAAAGAATAGATTAATTGCTACAGAATTAGTTAAACTTAACAGAGGGATACAAAATCAGTTAAACTTAACAGAGGAACAAGAATTTCTGTTAATACTCTATTACATAGGCACTTTATAGTATAGAAATATATATAAATTAAAAAAATTTATTGTTCAAAAATTAGGATTTATTTAATTTATTTTGAAATTTATTCTCTTTAAGATGATTGAAGGGAAATTTTTGCAAAGCCGTCTCACTATCCTCTCAGAGGGTGTTTGGTGTAGATTAAAATCAGATTTTAAATGAGTTGTGATAGAAGTTTTTGAAATGTGTGGCTGAAAATATGTGGGACCCATAAAAAATGTGATTGATATTGATTGTTTGATTTTGACTTAAATTAAAATCCAGACAATGAGGCAATGAATTCCGGCAAGAGCTCAATTTTCTCTATCTTTTTTCTTGTGAAAAAGGGCCTCAAACACCGAAATGTGATTACTATTTCTTTTAATAGTCCATCTTCCTTGTATTGAGCTTGTTTGGAGAGAATTTTTGAAAAATCATTTTTTCCCAAAAATTTTCAACCATACAAATTCTACGGTATCGATAACTTTTTCCTACTTTTAATAATACATTATTCGAAAAATTATTTTCTCTTGAAAAAATCTCTTTGAAACAAATTTAAAGTGGTAAAATGAAACTCAAAATCCATCAGTTTAACTTATGATTATTAATTAGCATTCCCAATTAGGGGAAAAAAAAAAAAAATTAGCCCTGTTTGGCTCCTATTTTACAAAATTAATTTTTCATCTAATTAATTTTTAACTACACGTTTAATGAGATCCACAACACTTATTCATTTTTCAACCGTACATTAATGTGGATACAATCAACTTTGACATCTTTCGAGGTAAATACTTATAGGTTCTAAGGGATTTCTGCATACAAATTATATATATTTAGAAACTTGCTTGGTGATATTTTCAAGTAGAGGAAGGTAAGTAGAAGAGCAAATACTAAGAAATGTTTCAACGACTCATGAATAACTTTCTTGTAAAAAAACTTCACAAAAACTAATTCAATTAAAGTTTATGAAAGACTGGTTTGTGTATCGTTGTCCTAAATGTTATTTCATGTGTAGGAGAAGAGAAAACGCTCTCAAATATTTTTACACCAATGGAGCTTGTTGTTTTATATTTTTGAGACTGTGGTCATTCTCTTTTATAGAAAACTCTCTACGTAGTTGTATTCATCCTTCAAATATAGTGAAGAAAGTAAAAACCTAGTTATAAGACACTCTTTTTATCAAGAAAAAATGTGTAAAATAAGGCAATATTCTTTGTAATAAAATTTGGGAAGAGTAGCTTAAGATTTTTCGCAAAATCATTTCTATTGTCACAATCTCTTAAATTATAAAATTAAGGTAGCATGGCAATGGCCAACCCAAGCAGGCTCAACTCACCCAATTTGAACTTGGCTCGGCTCACTAACCAAAATGTGAGCTTGGGATTGGCTCATGTTGGGTCGAGCTGACTCACGAGCCATTCCTTCATTTTTAATAAAAAAATTATTTTATTTTTCAAAAAATTGACAATAAGGAAAGTGGCTTTTCAGGGTAGGCTTATGAACCAATGAGCTCGCCGTGCGAGCCAGCTCAGGCTTGTTTAGATTCAAGCTCAAGCCGCCCACGGGTCACACGAGATGAACGTACAAGCCAGCTTGTAAGTCCATTTCCTATGGCAACATTCAGGATGCATTTGGCGCACACGCGTGATTAGAGTATTTATTCATTCTTGTTGATCAATATTCCTAATTCATTTAATAATCTATCTCGAGTAGAATTAAACTTATCATCTCACGTGACATTCCTATAGCTTTATGAAAAATGTAAACATGGAAGCATCATTAAAATGTTAAAATGCATATTGAAATCATGTCAGTATATCTCTATCTTCTATCGGGCATCACAACAATTATTATAACGCTCTATCTTTTTTTATTATTAATCTCAATAACAATTAAAATTACTCACTGATCAAATAATTAAAAAGCATTAAACCCTATAATAATCATCCAAGATAAATACATATTGAGGATCAAAGTTTTGAAAATTATATTAAAACTTCGTAACAAGGGTTCATCTATGTCTTTGCGATGAAAAATCTAGCCTAACATTACAAAGTTAAAAGAATTCATATTTGGTTTGTAAAATATCACTCGGATTTGAGATGTGTGAAGAAAAAGAGGAGAAGCCACGAATTCTTGAATCTCTTCAATCATTTTTGGTTAATTTCTAACTACACCTTTCTTTTCTTTGCCTAAAAATCAAGATTGAACATCAGAGGATGCACTTCTTGTATCTTTCATTTTGATTTCTCTCAAATAATGACGATTTGGCCTCACTTGATTGCAAGATTTTAATGTATTGTATAATATGAGAGGTACCTTGTAATGTTAGCTCACGTTATGTACTTATAGAGATTGAAATCGGGTCAAACGCCATATGGAGTTTCAATCAAAGAAGGTAACTGCCCCCGTCTACTAGAATTTGTGTTGTGCGATCTCACCTTATACTGGGATTTTTTCGTTTTGCTCCCCAAGTTTCTTCATCCTTCATCTTGGGTCCCTTTTTTGGACAGTTTTCATCCTTTGTCTTCTAATATTATTTTACAATTTAGTTCTTAAACTTCGAAACTCTTCTTTCGTCCTTCTTTAACGATTATCACTTCTTTTGATGAAAAGCCATCCAAACTCATACTTATCCTACAATAATCTATATTTAACCAAATTAAGTAGCAATCCAATCAATTCTACTTCCAAATTAAGGTATGATGTCAAATTTCAGGTTTTTCGGTCCATAGATGCTGAGATCCCGTCGACCAGAGAGAAATGTTGGAGTGGATAATAATGTGTCAACATAAGTGTATACTATATGTACATCTGCTAATATTTCATGTTCTGTATGCTCATTGTTGCTACAATCATAGATTTGGAATTTCCATTCGCACGAATTAACAACATAGAGATATCAAGTATTAGCTGAATGGGAAAATGGAATTAATATATAGTTGCATTGTGTCCATGGATGACCAGCAATTGGCAAGTTGCCATTTACATATTCATTGAAGCGAGTCAAGGTCAAATGTTCATCACGTTGTGGATTTACTTCCAATACACGATGACGAACACATTCTGCTGCAAATTCAAAGTACATGATTGCATGTTCTTTAGAAACGAGGGTGCAACCATTGTTGATTAATTTTTTGAGTAATTTTAGTTCCATATCGACAATCTAATACAATAAATAAATGTAAGTCAGATGCATTGAATATGGGAAAAAATATATTAAATTGTGTTTGACTAACCGCAATACTGATATCTTTCGTTTCATCCATCAAATTTTTCAATGTCTCTCTTGTATACATGTTACTGCTTCCAACTTCCCAAATTGTGCTACATAATATAATTTCAATCAGGATGAAATAAAGTAAGTGTAAAGCATAGTAATGATATTGATATAATAAAAATTAATTTCTTACTCGGATGTATGGCGTGGTATCCAATCTCTGAGTATTCTATAGTCGTCCATAAGATAGTCTTCTAAGGGATAGCGAGGAGGTTCTGTGATTTTTTGTTTGCCTCTTCTTGGGTTCCTTCTAATGTTATGAGATAAATTTCCAACTTGAAAGAGTTGCTGAGATGTTAAAGCATGTTGTGGTTGTGTAGTATGATCTGGAATTTTTTGGATCGGAATATTTTCATGGAAAGAAGGTGTGCTTGATTGCCACTCAGATAGCTTATTCAAAATGTTGCTATTTTCTTCTCTAATGAAAGATTTTATTGACGTGAAGCTAGTATCAAAATATTGTTGCATGTTACTTTGCATCCTTTGGTAGTGTTCTTGTTGTGAATGTTGTTGTTCAGAGAGATGTTCATTCTTGTCTTCATGACATTTTTGATGTTGTTCAAATAGTTCCTTTTGATTTTGCATAATTGCTTCATAGTGGTTGTCTTCTCTCTTGCATATATATGATACTATATCTTCCTTATATTTATTCATCATTTGTTCCATTTCTTCTCTAGTTACATAGTTAGTAGAATAAGAACTTGGACTTGGTTCAAATGTAGTATGTATTGCTGGAATATCAAGATGATTTGGGAAGTTAGTAGTGTCATCTTCAGCTACTGGAGTCGCTTCTGGGGTGTTGTTTAGTTCTCCATTAACAATACGATCTAATACATTGTGGTAGTTATCTTGGGGCAATGAAATAGTTCTACACCACAATGTTCCCAATTCGTCTTCGATAGGTGCCAATATCGGAAGCACATTGATCTGTAATTGTATTCAACTATATAAATAATTCTATCTAAACTTTTAGTAACAGTACCAAGAATATAATTAAATACATAATACAATTACAATAAGATAAAAGAGTCTAGTTGGATCATTGACTTACCTGTTGAGTAGTCAAATATTGTTGAACTACTTGTTCTGTCAATATTTTATTTGGTTTCCATTTGTGCATTCTTGGGGCTTCTTCTGTCTTATATCTACGATGACCAAACTTTCGCCCGATTTGGGAAAATGCTTCATAAATCCAGTACTGTAAGTGAATACATATTTGAAATATTAGATATTTATCTATAGATAAATTAAATAATAAATTAAAAAGATACAGGAAAATTACCTGGAATGCAAGTGGATATCCATTTAATGAATATTTACATTCATTTCGGTTATGTTCTTGCATTTTTTGTATTCTTTCTAGCTGTGAATGTTGTAATGAGTTTAACAAAGTAAAATATGATTTTCGGCCCCATGGGTACTGAAGAAAATCTTCAAGATGTTCCACCATGCCTACAGTTCTGTAGTCAATTAATCTTCCGGTAAGTTTTAAAAGACATTCTACAAACATCACCAGTCCAAGTTTGAATTTATCTTCTTCATCATCGCATAGATGAAATGCTTCAGAAAGCATTCGCATGCTGATTCTTTTTGTACCATTGAAGTACTGGTTTCGAAGTCTATTATTGTTGAAGTTGAGATTTACAGTTACCTCATGACATGGTAAACCAGTAATAAGACAAAATTCTTGCATTCCGAAACGCGCAAAAGAGCATCTAATTTTATCCATACTTCATTATTTTTTCCTGAATTCACGATCCTCATTATAAATTCATGAATCAACTTGCTGCTAAATTGTTGGTCATCTTTTGCTTTATGAATAAATCTGTATATGAATCCATTAAAATTAGTGCACATTAAAGATGATTGTTCATTAGCAGTGATATGTTCTATGAAATCTTTAAGATATTGGTGGTTTGAATACTGAGTAATTGTAGCAGAGAACCATTGGTCTAGAGATATGATATATTCCAAAGACATATGTAGACGTAATCAATAAAATTTAGTAATTGAAAATGTATAACTGTTTTTGTACAAAAGTCAAGTACTTTAAATTGAGACTAAAAGTAAGCTATATTATTTATTTGGATCAGAATTTACAATATAGTATTATGAATCTATGATTTTATGAAATTTATATGGCTGAAAGAGAGAGGCAATATAATTACAATAAACTTATTTAATAGTTAACATGTATACTAAAAAAGCTTCAAAATAGAATGTTTACACAAAAATTAGAATAAGTCCAAGAAAATAAACTAATAACAAAATGGAATGAACTTACTGAGTTTTATTTAGTTATGATACAGGTATATGCACACCAAAGGACATCTTAAATAATATAGAAGAGGAGAGAACATTGTAAAAACTATAGGCTTGAAGATATAATTTATAGAGGCTTAATTAATAAACACTGGTAATGGTGTATGAATATATTTTTACAAAATAAGGGCAATTCTGAATCTATTGTCCATTAAAAGTATTTTGCATACTAAATGATGTTAAATGAATGAATAAATCTGTTTTGATTAACTATTTTATAGAGTAAAATTCAAAAGTTTGTAAGCATGATTTTGACATGATATCTCTACTTTATAAAACACAGTTTACACACGGATAAATGAAGTTACAGAAGTTATAAAATCACTCAATATCTACTACATCAGGATTGAAATTTATCAAAATCACCTAAATTAAAGTAAAAAAGTGAAGCCTATCTAGAAAATACATTAAATAAAATTGGATTGCTAAAAAAACAATTCGGAGTATTTACATTTATATTAAATCTAATACGAATATATTTTAGTGGCAAGTTCGAAGTAAAAATTTTTGGGGATGGAAATTTTAACTTCAATTTAATAAACCCTAAGAAGCAAAATATGAAAGAGAATCAACAATATTGAAGACAAGAGAGGATTAGAAATTTTTTTTGCATACACATAGAGGAAATGACAAATACCTTGGGCGAAATTGACAGAATGAAGTGTAGTGACTGATATTGGTAGCAACCAAAGGATTCGCAGATTCAGAGATTTGGAGAAGTCGAGAAGGCAGAAGGATTTTTTTCCCTTTAAAAGTAGTTTTAACTATTTATTTAATTTAATAAATAGTATAATGTATATTACCTGTTTTATAATTTAGTTATTATTTAAATATTTTTTTATTGAGTTAATATAATTGAGGAATATAAAGGTTCAATTGTAATTTTTAAATAATAAATTAAATTAAATTAGAAGAGCGAAAAAAAATATAAGAGGAGCATAACTCCAGATGACATTTAGAGTATACTACGCACAATGCGGAGTAGCTCCGCTTGCGGAGCCACTACGCACAATCCGAAGATTGATTCGGATTGTGCGGAGTAGAGACACTCCGCACAATACGGAGTGTTGCTTTGTATTGTGCGGAGTTTTTCCTCCGCACAATGCAGAGTGAGACTCCGAATTTTGCGACGCTAGCCTGCATGTGGTGCCTTGTTTATGACTCTGCATTGCCCTTTGAAGGACCTAACTTGAAGAGCAAAACTCCACAAACTCTCAAGTTCGTCATGAACATTCCTATTTACTGGGTTCAAAGCAAAAAGATGAAACATAATTAATTTAAGACCAATTCAAGAGTTCAAGTTAAATCTTCTATTTTTCTTTAATCAATTGAAATTTAAGTGATATTTTTTCACTCAATCATGTCTTTTTGTAAGTCACGAATGCTTAGCTATATAGAAGTTAGTTTTATTAATTTAAAAATTGTTAAATATTTAAAATATTTTGTTACGGTATTTGATTTTCTCAGTAAAATTTCTTTTGGGAATAAGAATTTATATGTAAGTAAACTGAAGAAGTATTTCATTTCATATAAGCTCATCTATAATTACTTCTAAATAAAATATCAATGAATCAGCGATCGCTTTGAAAGCATTTTTTTGTAACCTTTTAGAATAAATGGAATAAAACTATATGAAATAAGCACACAAAATAATATATCTAAAGGGTGAAGTCATTCTATATATTGCAAAAATCTTTTAGGCTCCATCATGTCATTTACAACCTAAAGCATCATAGAACATGTTTACATCCTTTCTACATTGAGTTTTTCCTAGAAAGTTTTAGCCAGTACAAAAACACAAAATTACATGTTGAAAAGCTGTGAGCTTTATGCCAATGATGCTACAAAAAACAAAAGATGATTGAAATCATTCGGATGGAGATAGCAAAACATGCAGTCAATCTTTTAAGTTACAAATGATGGAGATCAGCCAACAAAAGATGTTTTATACGTTTCAAAATATTACAAACTTCATGGACAAACTTCATCGACAGTAGCAAAAATATTATACAAAACTCAAAAGGCATGAAGATTTTGCAAATGATGCTACAAAATAAAACAAAGGCTTGGCATCTTGGATGGAGATATCAAAAGGAGGGAACAATCTTTTAGGTTGTAGCATTCATGATGTCTTCAAATATGAGGCATTAGTCTCGTTTTCCTTTCTCTGCAACCTGATGAATATGTGAGCTAGGATTGTCTATTTTTGTCACAGCAAGTGTTGTCTTAGTCGAAGTTTGGAACAATGACCGTTTTGCAGATGGTGGTGACATGTCATCATCAAAATTCTTATCTTCTTCTGGGATTGCTTTGTCTTTCTTACTCGCCTCCTCTGTTTCATCAACAAGAGTAGAAGATGGATCGAGGACAAATACAATTTCATACTTATATTCAGCAGTTTTTGGCTCGAGTTGTGTGACTTTGACATAAAATATGTGTTCCTCATGATCCATTTCAACGAATTTATCAATGTTTGGATCACTTCCCTAAAGAATGAAAAATAAATAATATTATGAATGGATGAGTAAAGCTGAGCTAGTCAGGTATGATGTATACTTACTGAATTAGAACTTTTCATCAAAGTCTCAGCATCACACTTCAAGAATGTCTCAGCAAGGCTGCCAATTGCACTTGCAATTAAGATTCCACTGGCATCTTCTAAATGTACATTGGCATTTGCCCTATGATAGTGGAGAGTAATTTCATTATCATAAAGAAAGATTGAAATGAAATGACACTTGTTAAACTTCAGAAGGCATATTTATAAATTGTATAAATCCAGCAGTTATTACCTTGGGATAGCCTTCGAGGAAGGGTATTTGCAGTACACATAGGGGAAAGTCTCACCAAATTCTGCATGGCTTACTTTATTACGGTTACTAAAAGATATGTACCAAAATGCTTGTTTTTTTGCCAGGATGGTTGGTTTTGCTTTGATTCAGAAGTACTTACGTTGTGGAAAGATTCATTGTTAAAATGCATCTATAAAGAAAGGAATATATAGTATTTATACAATTTAAATAACTTACCCAAAGTAAACGGCCTTTAATATTGTGTATTTGAGTAAATCTTTTGTGCGTTGGAGAAGACAATTTTGTTGGTGTTAATGCAAGATATGGTTTCTCCAATGTAATTTCATTCAACTCTTCAGTATGTGCTTCTACCCTAAGAGTATACGATTTTAGATTAATGAAAGTTAACTATTAACAAACAACTTATAATCAGGAAAGAATTATGTATCTACCATACTCGAAACTCAGCAACTTGGTTAAACCCACCATCTATAAAGAAGGTGCTATTGATTTTAGTTGATAGTGTAAGACCTGCAGTAAAGACTAAACATTAAATCTTTTTTGTATAGATTTACATTGATTGGTATGGACTAAAGATAGCTGGATAGAAAGGAGGAGTCAGTACCATTACAGGATGACACTTTCAACCTGTTTGCTAAGATAACTGGCTTCTTGGCAATTTTTCTACTAGTGTAATGCACTCTNCTAGTGTAATGCACTCTTTTTCTATGTAAGTATCCCACATTGTTAAGATGATAGTATGGAAGGTTTTATCAATTAGTACAACATCCTGCACGTATGTTTGGTTGCCATATCGTGTCTGAATTAGATGTTTTGGGAAAATTGCTAGGATAGATACATAAAATGTACGTACAAAAATTGCTAGGATAGATACATAACATGGAGGTCCAGAAATTGAATGATTGTAAATTGCTAGGATAGATACGTAACATGGAGGTACAGAAATTGAATGATTGTAAATTCAATAATAATTTTTTGTTTGAAAAAATAAATAAATTGTATCTTATGAATATGTAGATGAAGAATTTAAGTTATTTAAACTTTAAATGAGCAATTCCATATGCGTAAGGTTTAAAGTAAAAAACCAGCTTTTATCTCAGGCTTCATGAAATCTGGGAATAACAAATTTTATAAGTTAAATGTACTGAAGGAAAAAAAAGTGCAAATAAAATCAAAGATAAAAAGGGGCGAAATGTGCTTATAATATTCTTGACAACTTAAATTGATTTTCATCAACATTAATTTTGTAGTGAGTATAGTGTACAATAGAAAGATTCCTTTTTTAATAGGCAAAATTATTGTTCACTAATGATGAAAGGGATAAATGAAACTACAAGTACAGATTTACACTGTCATAGAAGCATAAAAGGAGGATAAAAATAATTATTCCATTTTTTTGTCTCTAGGCATACCAAACTGTATACAAACTTTAATACAAATTTTGCTATGTGAGAAATTATAGAATAAGAATAGAAATCATGACAGAGGTGTGCGACAATAAGAACACAGAATAAATATGTACTAATAACAGAACAAATAGTAGTAATATTAATACCAAAAAATGGAAAGTACGAATGGTAACAAACTCAATGTCAATAGTCATAGATTTCTTCTTCTATAAATTGTAATAATAAATTTGACTTACTACTCAAATAGGGCAGATTTGTACGAACTTCGACCAAAAATTTATAGTTGTATCTTCAAAGATTTCCTGTGGTAGCAATCACAAAAGTAAATAATAGCGAATGGTTGTCACAGAAAATAGAATAAGAAAAATCATTAATCATGTACTGAAAATGTACAAAAAAAAAGTTACATATGTAAATATACAGTCAAGTAAATGAATAAATTGTTTGGAATTCAACTTCCAAATGATTTCGGCACCTTCCCATTCATTTTGGCTAAGAAAAAATGTCGGCACTTTTTATCAAGGCACTGATGTAACAAATTGATAAAAAAAAAAAAAAAAATTGGACAACTTTGAAAATTTAAGCCATTTACATAAATTGATGGATATAGAATACTATAAAAGACAAGAATTTTCAGCTTAAGAATGAGTACGCATAAATTGAGTGATTTTTACATTTCTTTTGAACATTTCAAGTAGGACAAGAATTATAAGCTTAGGAATGTGTAGAGTTGTTAATGAAGACATTGAGGTTAAGTAGAAGTAAACTCTGAAGATAAATCAAAAGTGATATAACTTGGAGTGATTATTGGATATCTGGATTTTTTTTTTTCCACATTCGATGTAGAAGGAGTATCATTTCATCTAATGATGGCAATGATTGTGGACTCTAAATATTTTATATAGATATGATTTATATGCTTGCTGACTATTAATTCCTAGTAATTTGCATAATCGGGTATGATATTCAATGCATATCTATTTGATTGATGGATAACTAACGAAACGTTTAGTAATTACGAGAGCACTTACTTTGTATGGTAAACGTGAAAGCTCTTACTTCACCAGAGTGGAATTTATGAGGTTATAGTAACCAATCAAAAAAGACAATAAGGAGATACATTCAGGAAGTTTGTTACTTGAATGTTAAACTCAATACATTCAGATAACCCCTACACGAATGTTAAAGAAATTCGAATTAATTGTTCGATATCAATACTGTGTAAAATAGCATATTTTATATTATAGTAATAACAGTGATCAAATGTTTAAAATTAATAATAATAATATTGAGAATTGGAATAGGATGTAATAAATAAATAAGTAAAATTAGAAACTAAAATTCACCAATGATCTCTCCTCCAACTATGCTTTAATCACATAAATCTTACCCTGTACCAACCTCATAATATTAGGAAAAAGAAAAACCTTGAATTTTAACATTTCTCATCAATGAATATTTCCTTACTAAAAACTAAACTAAAACCTAAATGTACGGGAGTAAAAATCAACTGAAACCAACGTTGGCATTAAGGCGGACGTAATGATAGAATGCATGATATAGCAAACTGTAAGTTGCACATGAATGAAAATTAGCTGCAGGAGAAACAGTAGACCTGAGTTAGATTAAAAATACAGTTTCAAAATGCTTTTACATAACACAAAAGAGAATATCCACTCATATATAGCAGCTATCATTTTTACATCATCGACTACTTCAAAATCAACATTGCTAATTAAACAACAAATAGAAGCCTCAACTTGACGAAATCATAAACTGATTTTATTTTCACTAAGATCCATTTTCTAGAACAAATAGCTCAACATAATTATGATCTTATTTTTTGAAACTCCTAATAAGCCACTATGGTAATGAAAGCCTGAAACCACCTTTTTTTTTTGGTGTTTTATGTTTTTGTAGGATCCTACGAATTGTTATTGAGGAACACATAGAAGTGAGTAATGAAATAAACTGAGATATTAGT
>CAIGRF010210649.1:53695-70613 GCA_903798235.1 Fraxinus ornus
ATGATTGAATCTTAAATCGCCCGTGATCGTATGTAATAACGAGATACGGATAGCGTTATTATGGTTAGACCATCACGTGTGACATTTCTTACTTGTGTAGTAAGTAGTTGATCTCACAAGTTGAAGTGTGGTGACACTTGAATGAACCATTAGAGGTTGGACAATTGGACAGTTTAGATTGTAGATCATGATCATTCGAGTTCGCGAATCAACAAACGAGTTTGCAGAATTCATCAAAGGTATAATTTCTATCACATTTTTTATCTAAACGCAAAGCAGATCCTTGGTGGGAATTGAAATTGTTTTACTTTCCGCTGTACATGATTAAGTAATTCTCAGCACCACCACCACCACCGAAGCAAATTACACAACCACTAACCATCAAATTACCTACAAATCCATCAACATGAGAAGTGCTTCATCAAGACTCATCTCTCACCTCCACGACCAAAACCTCTTATTATATCCTTTTCAGATAAACTGCTATTTTTTATGATTGAAGCAAATAAAACATGTCATCACTTTTGTGAAAAAAAAAAACAGAAATATGAAGCAGGTGTATGTTTCAAGAACTTCGAGGATTTTGCAAACGAACTGAAATGGAGTTAAGATGGAACATTGGATAAATATATGAATTAAGATTTTAGGTTCTTAGTGCAAAAAATGGGTGTACCAAATTCAAGAGCCGAGAATGTGATGTTATAAGATTATGCAAAGAAAGGAAAATATTCATCAAACAAACCATTGATTCAAGAAGTGCTTTAGTAGCTACACACATTTCATACGTTCAATCTGTGAGAAACTTAGGCATTGCTCCTAGTAAATAGGAAGAATTGCAACCAAGGTATCAATTTTTTATTTTGTCAAAGATTTGACCCAAACTTTTCATTTGTACCTCCCTTTTTAAAAAATTCGTACCTGAAATCCAATTGGATGAAAACCATTAGTTTGACTGTTAATTAGATTCAAAAAATGATTTTGACCAAATCAAAAATGGTGACTTTAAAATTTTAACATAACATAATTTTAAAATCCAATAAAAAATAAAGGACCTACCACTATTCACTTCTCCCAAAACCCACCCCTACCACTGAAAATCAGCCGCCACCAGCGCCCAATGACAGGACTACACCACCCTTCGTCAGCACCATTGTTCCTAAAAAATACGTCCAGTCTTCAAACTATATATCTGTACAAGAAAGATTGCCCACATCTTAGGTGCCAAACTTGCTACAAAAGTCGAGGATTTTAGTGCCAAACCCACGTCAAGAGCACCTAGGTTCTAACTGCTAAAAGGTCCGAGGAACAACTTTACTGCGAGTTTGCTCTAATTACTAATATAGTCGAATATGTAGAAAAAATTTCTATTGGATCCAGGAATTCTTATGGAGTGGCGAACACCTTTGTGCAGTGGCGTCGATCTAGAAGTGGCACATTATCCTCGTGCCCATCTTCCCTGTTGGAGGTAATCCAGCAATTTCGATTAGACTTTAGAGCATCAATTTCACCATGTTTCTAGCAATTTCGATTTTAAATGAGACAACCCATCTGTTCAATATCCGTTCAATTAAATTACTATTACCTAGGTTTTTTACTGTTACTTGGGCTTTTCTTGATTTTATGGTTGGATTACTCTAGTTTGATTTTGATGAATGTTGATATTGCTTTGTGCATATATGTGACAAAAGATTCTGTGTATTTTGAGTTTGAAAGTTTAATAATTTTGGGCATGATTTATCTCTGTGCGTTTATTTCTTTGTATGTTGATATCTCCATAGTCGCTCCCATTGCCATTGCCAAAATTTTCGATCACTAAGTGTTTCTCTATGTATGTTGAACAGTCGTTGTCATTGCCAAAATTTCCACAGTCGATTTGAGCAAGCATGTTTTACTTTCTAAAGGATTAGTTTGTACAGCGATAGCCGTGGCCATGGCTGCAATTGTTAGGTGGAGATGGGTGGGGTAGGGAGCCAGGTGCGAACACAATTTATCGATGTTGAACGTCGAGTTTTTGGTTATGGATTTAATGATGATAAAAATTAAAAACAATATTACAACAATACCAAAAATGACATAATTTATAAATTACACATGTTCTTTGTGAGTTTTCATACTTTGATATCGTTGTACAATAACTTCATTATCGAGTTTCAAAAATATATCTTTCTCTACATAAACAATTGTGTTATCATTCATCCACTGATCACCCATCGGATTACGCAATCTATCATTTATAATATTCGTTACAGAAAAGACTCTCTCCATAGTAGCGGTAACAACCAGTAGAATCAATGCTAAAGTCAAAAGTTTGTAAACTAATGAATATACCACACTTTTCTTTGCCAGAACTAACTTTTCTGCAAGATTAACAAGGTCGTTCAATTCTTCAAACTCCTTGTTAGAGCGCATATCAAAAATATAAGTCTCAAGTTGATCATGAAGTACAACGAGATCTACTACAAAGAAAACTAATGGATAAAGCTCAGCAAGTCGAATCAAGCTTTTCTTGTCAAAAGAAGAAAATGAATCTTGTAGACATAAACAAGATACACAAAGGAGTAACTCTGTATTTACCTCCGAGAAATGATCATTCAATTCTTGAAGTTGTAGATTGATGACAGAGTAGAACAAATCTACCTGATAATGATGTAAATTTGTAATTTTTGGAGGATTATGATGTGGACGACCACTAAGTGCACGACATACAAACATATCATCCATGTCGGGTACATAAATATAATGTTGTTGACAGAAAGAATATACTTCTTCCAAAAAGGAGTCTCATCCTTCATTTCTCATTATCTGGAGTCGCCGTTTGCACAACTTCACCAATTACATTGCATTCACAATATCTTGATCTTGTCTTTGCAATGCCTTTGACGGTTCATTTGAAATCCTCAAGAAACTTTTTATCCACTGTAGATTAAATGCAAAATCAAATGCTTGTATCGACTTCAATAAATTTGTCGCATTAGATCTTTAATCACAAGAACAAGAGTCATCTTCAACAATCATTGTAACATCACTAACAGATGGCAATTAAGTTGACCAAAGAATTATAATGTGAACCCATCATGTATCACCAGAACGTTGAAAGGGTTATTTCTTGATTAAGTCCCCGTCCACTTAAATCTTACCTTTCTCCAATGCCTTAACAATTCTCTCAAAGAAGATCACAACGTTTAGAAGACGTTCCAACAATATTTACAACATCAAACTACATGAAAGAAGTTAGTAGTAGGATTATTCTTCTTTGTAATAGCTACAAGAACTAGTTGGAGTTGATGAGCAAAACGGTGAATGTAAAAGGAACATTGATTCTTCTTTAAAATGAGTGCTTTCGGACCATTAATTTACATTGCATATTACTTGCACCATCATAACCTTGTCCTCTCAAGTTAGACATGCTCAAATTATATCTAGAAACTATCTTATCAATTGCAGCCTTAAGTAATAGAGCCATGGTACTTGTAACATGTTCAATCCCTATGAAACGTTCATTCACATGTCCATTGTTATCTAAATAACGTACTACAATTGACATTTGCTCATTCATTGACACATCACGTGATTCTTCAACTAGAATAGAAAATAATGAGTTGTTAACAGTTTTGATAATAACATTAATCGTTTCAACAACACAAGCATAATACATCCTTTTGAATATCAGGTGATGTCAATTTTAAATTTTGAAGAGCATTTCCCAACGTGACGGCATTAATATATTCATTATAAAAAGCAAAAAATTCCAATAGGACTAATAAATTACATGGATTGAGAGAATCATTAGATTAATCGTGACCCCGAAATGAGTGCTCTTGTCGCAATATAAGTCGAACACAATCAATAGATGCATTAAGACAGGTAACATATGCGATTCTTACTTGTTCTGTCTGCTTGTAGAAAACTGATTGAATGTGTTGCTCTTGATTCATCAAAACTTCGCACTTAATACAAGTTTGATTATGTGCACTATCATGTTCTCCAACATAAGTATGAAGCATTATTTTTTATCTTTTCAATATGTAAAACCTTTACCAACAAAAGACATACCTCTACCTTGCTTTCCAGAACTTGTTTTGAAAATATAACAACAAAATTCATAAGCAACATCCTTTTCTACATTGTACTCCAACCAAGAACAAACTTTTTAAACCAAGAAGGATTGAATCGTCTAGCTTTTACTCCAAATTGTCATTTTAGAAAGTCATGATATTGGCACTGACAAGAACCCTTTAACATATATGCTCTTCGAACTTGATTTCAGATGTTAGCATTGTAATAAAAATTGTGTATCCTTAGACCAGGATCGTTTGGAAGATTTGTGACATCAAATTCTATATTATTCGACATCCCCCATCAACATTTACATTGTCTACATTAGTTTTTCTTTGAAAAAATATCTTCATTTGACATTTAAATTTAAATATTAGATATCCAATTACTATTGAGATCAATTCACATGGCAATTCATATAACATACTATAAACAGGGACAGAGTGACAATACTATAAGCAGGGGCAATTCACATATCAATTCACAGGGCAATTCACATATCAATTCACATGGCAGTACTATTTCCAGAACTTAAGTAGTTCACACTTCACAAATTATAGTGGCAGAGTAAGCAATAACTCACAATCACAGATGCAGCATGCATCAATACTGGAATGAATTCTGGAAGCCAAATCAGTTCTACAGCAATGTGTATGCAGTAGGATTCGAGCAATTGAAGAGCAAAGTACTAATTTTAGAAGTTAAAAAGTAAAAAATAAACATTATTAGAAACCCAGCAAATCAACAGAACAAAAAAAAAAAGATTAGGTAAGAAATCAAGGATAACTGCATAAGCTTTAGGTTCAGAGTTAAGGGCTTCACCTAATCATTTTTCTTCTGCTATTGTCGATTGCTGAAGAATTGTCGGCGCCATTGTGTTGGGCCATTGTGTTGGGCCCAAAAATTCAACGCAGGCACAGACTTCATTGGGCTTTTCCCTGGTAGGGTAGAGTTGGGGTGCGAGTGCGTGTGCTTGTGCGTGTGCGTGAACTCATGAGGAAGATGAATATTTCTTTCCTTTTTTGATATTTTTATTTCCTTTTTTTAAAATTATTTCATATTAAAATTATACAATTACTATTTTGCCCTAATTACATTTGGTGAAATTATACTATATCGGTCAACATGCTGTCAAATTAATAATTTCCATCAATTTGGACTCCAGGTACGAATTCTTGAAAGGTTTGACACTGTGGGTAGCACAAATGAAAGGTTTGGGACAAATTAACATGTTTGATACATTGATTACAATTTTGCCTAGTAAATATGCTGAGGTTGGTGTTTCAATTGAGCCCGTTTTGTCAATTCCAGCCATTGATCCCAATAAAATTTCTTCACATTCGACATATACGTTGCCTAAGCCATTGCGCATTGGTAATGTTTGAGTACTCAAATGGTCAATGGGAGACTCTTTTGACCCAATTGATGAATGTGAAAACTTCAAGTTTGGGAGGCAGAAGATGAGCCTTAAACTATGTTGGAAGGTGCTGGTGGAAGATGGGATAACTGAGAAAAAAAGAGATTTTTATTTTTTAATTAGTTATTTGGGACTCATTTGTACTTTTTTTTTTAAAAAAAAAATTGTGATTATTGTTGCAATTAATTCTTTATTTTTTCTTCTTCTTTTTTTTTGTTTTATTTAAAGATGAGGGTTATTCATCATTTTGTAATGCTTTATTGAGAAAATATAAGAAAAGGTTGTATTCCACACTTTAAATATCATCTAGGAGATTTTTCCACCAAATTCAAAGAATAAAGGGTTTTTCGCAATAGAAGGGAAAAGGTAAGGGAGTTTTGCCCCCAATTACTCAATTGCAAAATTATTCATTTTGACCCTCGTTAAGTGAACTTAACAACAGTATTAACGAGGATGGATAGAAGGGAGGTCTTTCACATTTCAAATATCATATGGGAGGGTTTTCAGTCAATTTGAAAGGATGTGATTGTATTCCATAATAGGGGCGGATCATGTGGGGTCTTGCGCCAATAACACATAAATGATTTATACAATTTGTCAAGCGGAGGCTTAATGTCCATCATCTTTATGTTTATCAACTCAACATTTCTATCAGTTGGGGTGGTCATGTTATTAATATGATATAAAGCATAAACTTGTATAATAACTTACCAAATTTGAATGACCACTGAATTTTGCCAAGTGTTATTATTTAATAACTAAATTTAAGAATATATTTCAATAGTCAATAAACTTTGACAAGTGTTACTACTTCATAACTGAACTTAAAAGTACATTTATATGATCAATGAACTATGAACAATGTTACTCATCCATCACTCAAGTGGAAAATCTGGTTAAAAACGACATCAACTTGAGTTATGAATATGTAACACGGTGCATACTTCAGTGACCATTGAGATACATTTTTAACTTTAGTTATTAAGTAGTAGCACTTGGCATAACTCAATGATGATTGAGATACATTTTTAAGTTCAGTTATTAAGTAGTAACAATTTCATTTTCTATCAAATCGACCTTCGTGAAATAAGAGACTAAAGAAAATGAAGAGAAAAAAAAGAAGAAACTTAAATCGACCTCGGTTAACTTAGCACTAATTCGAACATATATGTAATTTTATTTAATTTTTCTCAATTTATTTTAGTGTTCCCACAGTCCTTCTTTCAAGCTTCTTATATGAAGTTCGAAATACGGTGAACTGATACTAATTGATCCGAAAACTAAACATGCTTTTCACTGTAGGCAAAGAGAAGCAAGAGAAACACAACAAAAGACCAAAAACAACAACGAAAAATAGCCAATGAACTGAACAATCTGTTAATTCAAGTTAATGGTGCAATAGTTGCTGATAAAGAAGATATGCTAGTTGAGGATTTAATTACTATGCAAATCATTCAAAACAAATCTAGCATCGTATATCATCCATTGGTAGCAAAACTATCGGTTAAAGACTAATATCATTCATTTATTTCAAAATGAACACCAACAAAAGTTCTAGTTTTCTTTAATTTATAGGTCTCTAATTTTATGTTTCCTTTTTTTTCTCTCTCTCTCTCTCTTCATTTTATTTGGTTTCTTCTTTCTCAAAGGTCGATTTGAGGGACTTAATAATTGAATTTAAAATGTGTCTCAACGGTTACTGAACTATGTTGTGCTATTACTTAATTAATGAACTTAAAAATGCATCTCAATGTCATTATTTAATAACTGAACTTAAAAATATATCTTAAGATTACTGAAGTATGTACCTTATTATACATTCATCACTCAAGTTGACAATGAACGAATTCTCCCACTTGAGTGATGGATGAGTAACACGGTACATAATTCAGTTACTATATAGATATATTTTTAAATTCAGTTATGAAGTAGTAACATTTGAAAAAGTGGTCATTGAAATATATTTTTAAATTGGATTATACTACATCAACATAACCCTTAACATAATGTGTGACATAATGATCACATGGAGGCTCCCTATTGGCCCAGGCCTCCATGTGGCCATTATGGCACACATTGTACACGCCAATAGGGAGCCTCCATGTGACCATTATGACACACATTATGTACAACATTATGTACGAATAGATTTACCCTTAAAACCATTTATGCGAATCCCCAATATATTTTCCAATATAAATCCCTTGAATTAAAATATATATTAAAAAAAAATTCCAGCCATGGCTCCGAGGGGAAGCAGCCACCAATGATTTTCTGGTCCCATCCCACTGTAGAAAACGCGGATTCTAGGTGACGTGTACGGTCCAGATACTCTACCAGCACCCCCAAATAACCCTTAGATTCAAGTCCCTCTCCTCCTCTCTCCTCTGTCCACTATACTATTTTCTATTTCATCGGTCTCCGATTCCTTTTACTCACTCTCCAATCTCTATTTTTTTCTAATTGAAATAAACAGAACAGAAGAATTTATAAAGATCATTCAGTATTTCAATTCATCGTCTAATTAGATCTGAATTTTTGAAACCGAATCATCTTTTTTAAAGCTCCTAAATCTCACAGATCTTTTAGAAACTTCAAAAATTTCCAATTTATTTCCTTTTTCCAGAAACCCTAAATCTCGAACGAAATTATTTCTCTCCTTTTTCGTTTTTTTAATTGTTATTCTTTTGCACCAAACTCGAGATCTTCCTTGTATATAAGAATTTATTTTGATTTCCTGATATTTGTTGGGTAATTAACATATGCTTGTGGGTGATTTGAATTTGACCGTTTTATCGCAAGTATTTAAGGAAAAAACCCTAGTATTTTTACAAATGGAAGGGGATTCTGATCAACCACAAGTAGCAGTTGAAGTTCTTGATGTAGAGGAAGGTGAGATCTCAGATTCCGTCTCCATCGAAGAAATTACCGAAGAGGCGTTTAATTCTAAGCAAGAGCCGCAGCCGTCGTCTGCCAATACTAATGTTAATCCGATTACCAGTGCTTCCAATAATACTAATGTTAACAACAATAATAATAAGGGTCAGAATAGTGTTGGAGGAACAGGAACTAGGGTTTGGACTATGAGAGATCTGTACAAGTATCAGATGACTTCAAGGAATTATTCGGGATTGTATAATTTGGCTTGGGCTCAGGCTGTCAACAATAAGCCCCTTGATGAGGTTTTAGTCATGGTGGAGGATAATTCTAATAATAACAGTAATAGTGACAATAATAACAATAGCAGCAACTCGAATTTGAAGCGGATGGAATCAGAGTGTGTGGAATCTGCTGGGATTGAAAATAAAATTGTGATTGATGTGGAGGACGAGGGTGAGAAGGAGGAAGGGGAATTGGAGGAAGGTGAGATTGATTTGGACTCTGAGGTGGTTCTGGAGAATATGGGGATTGAGAATGAGGCTAAGCCTGGTTCAAAAGAGAATGTTGAGTCGGAGAAGAAGCAGTTTGATTTGATTAAGAAAGAGCTCGAGAGTCTGACTGCGGTTGATGCAGAAAAGTAAGTTGACTGAAAAGAATTGACAGTTGCATTGATGAAACATTAGTATTGCAGAATGCTGCCTTATGGGTGATTAATATTGTTGATTTATTTTTTATTTTTTTTTGGATAGATCATTTGATGGACTGTGTTTGAGATTGCGAAGCTTGATGGACAGCGTGCAGGAATTGGGTTCAGAAAGTTTGATTGCTGAGAAAGATGCTCTTGTTCAACTGTTACTTGGTGCAATTCAGATTGTTTATTCTGTAAGATATCTCACAATGTATATAATGCCCCACATTTACTCCATAAATTTTCTTTTCGCATCCTTGGAATCATCATCATTTTTGTAGCTGTAGTTCCGGTTCAGTCTTGTAGTAATTCTGTAATTGTCTAGATAAAGACTGAGGAGGTTGTTTTTTCAGGTGTTCCGCTCCATGAATAAAAGCCAAAAAGAACAAAATAGGGACATCTTGTCAAGGTTTTAATAGTAATTATTTTGTTGTCTATTTGGGAACCTTTTTTATATGTCCTAACAGCCGGGTCACAGATATCCTTCTTAATTTGTTGACAGGTTCCTTGCTTATGTAAAGAGTCTAAAGGTGCCTCTTTTTTCCTTTCAGCTGTTGAAAATGGTGAGGTTTTCCTCAGTGTATGGCAATTGTAGGATTTTTAGTATCTATTAGAACTGATTGTGGTGTGTGGGTGTCACAGGTGGAAGTTATTAGATCTTCCATGGATTTTTCAGATGCTTCTTTGGACCTTAAAGGCAATAACATGGATATAGATAAACCAATAGATGAGGCGCCTATCATTACTGATTCTGATGTATTATCTGACAATGCTAATAGTGTTTCAACTAGCATGAAGAAGAGTGAGATAGAATCTATGTCTACTGGATCATCAGTTGTAAATGAGTGTAGGGTTTCATTAGAACGTGCGAAATCATTGGTTGGTAATGCTAATAAGCATAAAGGATTAGTATTTCCCCTGCTAGACCTTCATAAAGACCACGATGTCGATAGTCTTCCATCACCCACCCGAGAAACATCTCCACCTTTGCCCTTTGATAAAGGATTTGTATTGGGACATGGGTTGGTGAAGCCAGAGTGGCCTGTGCCCAGACGAACTCTTGAGAGCGGAAATGTTATAATACATCCTAATGAAACCGATGCCGTCAACGCTTTTTCCACCTATCAACAGAAATTTGGTCGAAGTTCCATTTTCATGAGTGACAAGCTTCCGAGTCCAACTCCTTCGGAAGAAGGTGATATTGGGGATGTTGATATTGGTGCGGAGGTTTCCAGTGCTTCTATTCCTCGCAATATTGTTCCTGTTAACACCTCAGTTATTGGACGGTCATCTTTTTCTTCTGTTGCCGATATGGATATCTTTTCTGCACAAGAATATAGCAGTGCTAGGACCACTAGCCCCATGACTCCTTGGCCAAATCCTGTGTTGAAATCTTCATCAGCAAAGAGTAGGGACCCTAGGCTTAGACTGGTCAATTCTGATGCAGGTGCCGGGGACCTAAATAAATCCCTTTTACCTGTGGAGAGAACTGAGCCCAAAGTAGAGCCTTTAGGAATGATGAGTTCAAGGAAGCAGAAGACAGTCAATGAGCCAGTTTTGTTTGGTCCTGCATTGAAAAGGCAAAGAAACGATCTGCATACTGTTACTGGAACTGGTGGTTGGTTGGAGGACCGAGGATCAGCTGGAACCCAGGTAAAAAATGGAAACTCTGGAATTGAGATGAGAAAATCGGAAGATACAGTAACGTGCATCAGTTCCAGCAGTATTACTACTACCGAGAAAGGCAATGGAAATGAGAAGTTCCAATGTGTAGGTTCCTGTGCCGCCTTACCAGTAACAAGCCCAATCACAAGCCTGCCAATTATAAGTCCATCCACAAGCCTGTCAGCAACAGGTCCATCCACAAGCCTGTCAGTAACAGGTCCATTTACAAGCCTACCAGTAACAGGTCCATTCACAAGCCTACCAGCAACAGTTCCAAGCTTGCCAGTGACAGATCCTAATAATACAGCTTCCCTTCATTCTCTGTTGAAAGATATAGCTGGGAACCCATCTATATGGATGAACATACTTAAGATGGAACAGTTGAAGTCTGTTGATTCTATCAAAAGTA
The DNA here is from genome assembly GCA_903798235.1 of Fraxinus ornus. Taxonomy (NCBI): domain Eukaryota; kingdom Viridiplantae; phylum Streptophyta; class Magnoliopsida; order Lamiales; family Oleaceae; genus Fraxinus; species Fraxinus ornus. The sequence continues at coordinate 64,811 of CAIGRF010210649.1, forward strand.
TGACATCACCGCCAACCTCAAATTCTATACTGGGAGCAGTTCCATCAATTAAAGTACCTGCATTCAAGCCCCCAGTGGCTGGACGCCTATCAGCAGGATTACTTAAGTCTCCTCTGCAGGCAGTTTCTATGGTAGGCGTTTATGCACATTATATTTTTTTTATGAACTCTTTTTAATATCTCGTCTTCCTTCTGTCTAGTGGTGTTTGTATATATTGTCTTCTCTGCAGTCTTGACAGATTTATTCATTTTTCTTTCTATTTTTTATTCAACATTTTATACTGCCATGCTCGGCAACTGATTCCTTCCTGTAGAATTCTGTTTCAAATAATTTAATGTCTACTAGGAATAATATTAAGTCAAACATGACAATGTAACTTCCCTGAGCTGTTTAAACTCCAAGGTTCTAAATCAAATTGAAATAAAGGAAAATTTCCTGTTTGTCAATAGAATATTTGTTATTGTTACTTGCTCATCAAATGTTAATTTTCATTTTGTTTGCAATTTATGCCTTTTGCAGGAAGAATCTGGAAAAGTGCGCATGAAACCTCGTGACCCACGCCGTGTTCTTCATAATGGTACATCTCAAAAGGGTGGGACTGTGGGACCCGATCAACCGAAAATTAATCCTGCAGTCAGTCAGGGAATGACAAGCAGCTTGGGTGCCCAAAAGCAGGAGGATCAGTTGGATAGGAAGTCCGTGTTTTCAAGTCCAATTGCTGCACCTGATATTACACGGCAATTCACTAAAAACTTGAAAAACATCGCAGACATCCTGTCTGCATCTCAAGCATCTATATCTCCGCCAATAGTTCCTCAGGCTTCATCATCACAACCAGCACAAGTTTATCAAGGTAAAATGAAGACTAAGGGTGTAGTGTCCGAGTCCAGCAACCTTAGAAGTGGAATTGGCTTAGCGTCGCAAGAAGTGACTGCAGCCTTATCACGACCACAGAATGCGTGGACGGATGTCGATCATCTGTTTGAGGGATTCGATGACCAGCAAAAAGCAGCTATTCAGAGAGAGAGGACACGGAGGATTGAAGAACAGAAGAAAATGTTTGGTGCTCGCAAGCTCTGTCTTGTCTTGGATCTGGATCACACACTTCTAAATTCGGCCAAGGCATGGACTTTTTTCTGCTGATAGTAAATTTAATGCAAGCCTGAGAACTGCCAGATTATGATATTGGTTTTATGAAAAAGATTTTCACAAACTTCTGTTTCCTTTTCAGTTTGTTGAAGTAGATCCGCCTCATGATGAAATCTTGAGAAAGAAAGAGGAACAAGATCGTGAAAAGCCTCACAGGCATCTATTTCGCTTTCCTCATATGGGTATGTGGACCAAATTGCGGCCAGGGATATGGAATTTCTTGGAGAAGGTGATAATATTATTTCTGTACTTTGATTTGCATCACTATTGGTCCCTTGAATGTCGCCTGAAGCTTCTGCTCTTGCCATTTTAGGCTAGTAAGCTATATGAACTGCATCTGTACACCATGGGGAACAAGTATTATGCCACAGAGATGGCTAAACTACTTGATCCAAAAGGGGAGTTATTTGCTGGTCGAGTTATCTCTCGTGGTGATGATGGTGATTCTTTTGATAGTGAAGATAGGGTTCCCAAGAGCAAGGACTTGGAGGGTGTCTTGGGTATGGAGTCAGCTGTCGTAATTATAGATGATTCTGTGCGAGTCTGGCCACACAACAAACTAAACTTGATAGCTGTTGAACGGTATAGATTTGTCTTATTAAGGAGAAAAAGATGTTGATCCACAGATTTTACTGCTTGATCTATACACTTACTCCTTGATTCTTATGATTGAATATTCATTGTTTTTTCTTCATCAGGTATATTTATTTTCCATGTAGTAGACGGCAATTTGGACTGCCCGGCCCTTCTCTCCTTGAGATTGATCATGATGAGAGACCAGAAGATGGGACTTTGGCCTCTTCTCTTACGGTGAGATGGTTTAGCTTGCATGGCATGACTTTGTGATTGGTTAATATAAACTTGAGAGTGGACTTGGTCAAAATGATAGGGGCAGTGGATGCCTAGTCTACCTTCAGCGTTTGATTAGTTTTTGTTGTTAAATATAGGTTATAGAGAGAATACATGAGGCCTTTTTTTCACACCAGTCCTTAGACGAAGCTGATGTTAGAAACATCTTAGCTTCTGAACAACATAAGATTCTGGCTGGTTGCCGCATTGTCTTCAGCAGAGTATTTCCAGTCGGTGAAACAAACCCTCACATGCATCCATTGTGGCAGACGGCTGAACAATTTGGTGCCGTTTGCACTAATCAGATAGATGAGCAGGTCACCCATGTAGTTGCCAATTCTCTTGGGACTGATAAGGTACACCTATAAGTTGGTTTGACAAACCAGTGTGATTGGTCGCCCTATGCAATTACAGAAATTATTTTTCTCATTCAATCTGAAGCGCTTTTCTGGTTTAGCCTCTCTTTCTTTGGTGGTAAACAATGTCTGATTTTTTAAGTAATTCAAAACAGGTGAACTGGGCCCTTTCCACAGGAAGATTTGTTGTGCATCCTGGCTGGTAAGAATTGCAGTTGATTATTGTATTGAATGTTGTATTGATTTCTTTGACATTTGAATTTTATTTTCCTACTAAATAATATGTGCAGGGTGGAAGCATCAGCTTTGCTTTATCGGAGAGCCAACGAGCAAGATTTTGCCATTAAACAACCACAATAAAATTATCACCATTTCATCCATCCATCCATCTGGTAAAAATGACACTAATCTTAAAATGTTCAATGTGCTTGAAATTGGGGGAGGGGACCACAAAATTATTGGTATCCCCAGGTTGAGACCTTGATGAATCTCCGGTGGCATCGAGAAACTTCTAACCACGTTCAAGAACCGTTTGCTTTACGTTGTCTTAGGGTGAGTTCGATTGAGCTCTAATGGGGAATGGGAATGGGTGGCTTGTTGACTAAATTGAGGTTAAATTGAAGGATAATCTGGACTGAAAATTGAAGAATTTTGTAGTGCATGGAGAATTGAAAATTGAGGAAATTAACTCGTGTTAGAAAAGATAAAATGGCAGGGGAGAATAAGAAAATGACATTCTTGAGAATACAAGTAATGAAAAAAATATCAAAGATGGATTATGTATTATTGTTTTTTCACGTGAAAAAGTTTTATGTTTTTATTTAAATCTAAATATGTACCTTTTTTGTTTTAGGCAATTTGTCTCAATTTTATAGTCTGTCGAGCTATCAGAATCATTTTTATTTTTTCCTGAAGGAATAGCCATCACACAACTCACTGGACGACGAATTGATTGATGAAGCTCACATTTGGGTACTTGATCATCCCTGAGGTTGGGGAAAGAATTAATTTGTGGGACTCAGAAAGTTCATTAAAGAAAAAGAGGAAATAATGAATCTAACCATATATTTTGGAAGTGTTTATAAAAAAATTTAAATGGTCAAATTAAACACAATGTATCTAATGGTTGGTTGGATGACGATGACTACGATGACTCCAACGCTCCGAGAGGATAGAGGATTTTATGCCTATGAGGTTTCCCAAAATGGGTGAACAAAGATTTGGAACGAAAATTGGGTCCCAAATATGTGAAATTTATATGTTCATGGCTGGGTTGGTGTGGTACATTGCGTGATGGGTCTTGCCAACAATTATTATCTATCAATATTCCTCCTTATTGAGGCCGTATATTGTTTGGAACCTCAACATTTGAAAATCCATCTAATGATGCGTGTGGCTATTGAGAGAATTCCATCAATAAAATTGTAACACATGGCACGCACAGCTGCAACATATTACATCTCTCTCTCTCTCTCTCTCTCTCTCACAAACAGACTTGTTGATTTAGCATATGGAATATGTCAATCTCTGTAGCATAGTATCTACACGTGACATTATCTAACTGACTAACATAAAGCATTCAATACAAAAATTTATGGTTGTATCTAGCATCCTACTTTATCCAAAATGGCTGGTCCAAATCTAAAAATTTAGGGAGAATACGGTACGAATTTTTTCATTTTGTCTCAAATTTTGTTCAAATATTTCATTTGTGCCAACCAAAATCTCAAACCTTTTACTTCGTTGCAACAAAAAGACATATGGATGGATTACATCCATTTGATCGTTAGTTGACCAAAAAAATTTACTTTGACCAAATATTAAAAAGGGTAAAATAATAATTTTACCATTTTAACATAAATAATTTTAAAAATTAATTTTTTTAAAAAAAGAAAGGAAATAAAAGGAAAATGCATTGTTCTCTCTCAGCTCTTCTCTCTGAATCTATCCTTCTCTCTTTGTCTCTAAATCGTTGAAACTTGATGGATTTTAATGTTATATTAAGATTTGTGGTATTTTAAAAGGTCAACATTATTTAGAGGAGCAACATAAACTCTAATATGGTTGTTTATATTTTTCATCTATATTCAATTTGGGATTTATTTCTTAACATATTCCCGCAAGATAGTGGTTCGTGTGAGCAAATCAATCTTGAAATTCGCATGTTCATTTTTTTAGTCTTAATTAGATCGATTTGGTCGTTGGAATTTTAAGGAATTCTCATACCATATTAAGAGTCTGTTTGGTTAGGATTCTCCAGTTCTACAGTAAATCAATTCTCATTTTTCAACCACATATTCTTCAATAAAATAATATTTTACATCACATCAATACTTTTTTCTTCTTTTTCAACCACACATTTCCCATCATATCACTATTCAAAATCAATTCTTCCTCCAAAAAATCTAAACCAAACAAGCTCTAAAACTCGTGGTTCCATTTTGAAATGTCAATAATAGTATTCCAAGCCCTTAAATGTTTTATCCCTTAACGTGCAACAATAGAAGCCTTCTTGATCAAGTTATCGAAGCTGCTCAACAATAAAGTTGCTCTAAAACATTCTTGGTCCACTGCATTATTCTTTGGGTATACGGGCTCATCAAAACACTGGACTCCCATCTATTTGTCTAAAAAAGTGCTGTCCCACTCCTTACATGTAGATGCAAGTCATTATCCTTGCATTTTCGGGCGGAGATTTCTCGAAGGTAGGACATACTAAGTTGTGAAACTTAATTATTGTCATTTCGTGCAACCAATCACAGATCGACCTCTGCAGTTAGGTCGTGGGAATTGGAAGGGGGGGAGGAGCCTCCTAAACCAAAATTTCATTAAAGGCAGTTTAGGAATTTGAATCCTTATAAATTTCGATTTTCTCCTAATTTGTTTACATATAGGGAGTCGTCATTTGAATTTTGATAACCATCATAAAAGAGAAAGATTCGAGAAGATAGATGTGCGACTGTCTTATGAACTTCTTTTTATCATAGTGAATTACTGTAATGACAGTTTATTATAGTGAATTATTTCAGTGATGAAAGAAGATGTGGTTTTACATTAAGGCAATCCTTTATAAATCTTGCTTAGTTGAATGTTCATTTCTTTTTCTGCGAATTGATTATGATAGAATAGAATTAGGATTTCCCATCTTGTTTCTCCATTTACCTATTAATTTTTTAAATACTTAATTTGAAAACATAAAATATAAAAACTAGAAGTCGTGATGAGGGAACAAAAGGCCTTGGCAATTTCCATTTCTATTCAACATCTTAATGGTACCATTATTAAGTAAAGGTGCACATTTCTCTCCACCAAAGCTGAATATTTGTTGCCGAATGTGCGTGTTGTGTCGATGATAGATGCTCAATCAGTGGTCACTGCGTAGTTGAGAAATAATCTCGTTTCATGGAGCATAAAGTAGCAAATTGTAGTTTTGTAAGTGTTATGCCCTA
>CAIGRF010210652.1:1023-13056 GCA_903798235.1 Fraxinus ornus
GTCACTAATGCAGTGATCTCCTGGGCAACATTTTGCAAAGTTAAGTGATCTTGTAGAAATATTTTGCAAAGTTCAGTGATGAATTATGTGATTTTTAAAAGTTCAGTGACCTAGTGGAAACGTTTTGCAAAGTTCAGTGATCATTTGAGTGATTTTTAAAGTTCAGTGACCCTTTGAACGCATTGTGTAAAGTTCAGTGCCTATTTAGGCAATTCACTCAAAAAACGGAGGTTGAGACAACAACGACAAGCTACAAAACATTTGTTACATCGTGCTTGAGAATCTTACGGAGGTACTCTTAAGTATTATCTCATAAGAAACAGTAGAAAAAAGCGACATCTAGTAGTTCGACTTGCACTCTACATGGCTAGAGGGTATATTTCTAATCATATCATACATGTTTATGATAAGAATAACTCGAAATGATGATTCTTTACTTCTATGTAGATCCAGGTGATAAGAAAGTGGCTAATTTTTTTTATTTTTTTTTTCTCTTATAGCTTGAATTACACGCATTCTTTGAAAGTATTTCATAGACGTAAAGATAGAAAATATGCTCCTTCACAAAGAAGAGTAAAAAATCACTGACTTTGGTGTACAAGCTGCAAGTTTTGTCGAGATGAACGGAAGAACTATCACACTTGGTTATATGACACCAGATTATTTTATTATTTTATTATTATTATTTTTAATACTAGTTAAGTCCGTTTGGCTAAACTTAAAAGCATATTTTTTTTTATAGTGTATTTCTTTTTTTATTTCAAGGTCGTAATTGGCAATCCATACAATCACAAATGCGACTTGTACAGTTTCGGGATCTGCCTATGGGAAATTTATTGTTCCATGCCATATCCCAACATTGCATCAATTGAAGAAACCTCACCTGTTGTTTACAAGGTATGTTGGTATGTTGGGCAGTTCATCAGTTTCTCTTTATAACAATATTTTGTAAAATATTTTAACTAACTGTTCAAGTTTTGCATTCGGTGTTCAAGGCCAAACATACCCCCAAGTGCTACCCTAATTCTCTAGCTTATCCGATGACAAAATGTCAGGATACTGACCTCAAGAGAAGACCCGAGATAGAAGATGTGATACGAATGTTGGAGACTATTGACGTTTCTAAAGGAGGTTGTATGATACAAGACGACGATCAATCTCAAGGTTGCTTTTACTTGCTCAGACAACGAAGTCAGAATGAATGAAGAACGAGAGAAATCAAAGTTGTAATGATTTTCATTATATGTATACATTATAAGTACCACTAGCAAAACAAGGAAAATATCACAAGTAAAATTTTTAATAATACTTTGGGTCAAGCATATGATGATTATGCTATGGAAGTGTCAATATTGTTGGGATGTCTTGGTGCACCTACTAATTCTTGACATTAGCAACCTCATGTTTTTCTCATCAAACACTTGTGTTTAATCAACATTCATTTACAAGCTAGAAGTCTTCTACAACAGGAACAATTCAAAATGGTGGGGTGGGGTGCTTTCGCTTTGTACCCACCTATACAGCTAGGGTATGTTTGGTGTGAAATATTACACAGCACTGGACAGAACAAGTGAATTCAACATCTTTTCTCTCTTCATCCTATCCAGTTTTGTCCAATTGAGTCTACCAAACATGCACCTACTGAAGTTTAACCTAAAATGCTCCGGTTACACATGGCAAAGCTACTAAGCTGATCTCTACTATGTACTTAACTCGCTGAAATGTATCTAATTTCCCATGTACTTCCGAATTTCTTCCAGATTTCAAGTTGAGAATTTGCAAAAATTTATCTTCTACATATATACGCTCACTTTCAAATCAGGACACAGCAAATGCACCATTGATTCTGAAAATCAAAATGTGCAGATGAACAAAATATCCAAGCGACAACTTTGAGGCTTTACATAAGGGTCACCAGCTCCAGTCTTTGTATATATGTCAAAACCAACTTACCACAACCTTTTGACTGGAGAGGCTAAAGATCCAAAACACATTTAACCTCACTTGCATTGCTGAACTCTTACTTCACTTGCATTTCTGAACTCTATTTTGAGTATAGTCCGAATTTTTCTCCTCAAATCAGAGGCATTCTCAGGTCTGAACCACTGCTTGCCAAACTGAGATTGAGTATATTTTAGGGAAACTCGGAGATTAAAAAAAAAATAATAATAATAATAATGCAAACATTGGACAGCAGAATAAGTACCATAGACAGGTCTTTCCTTTTCAGCCTTTGAGGAGCTTCTTTAATGAAACGTTCCATAAAATAGAGAACAAAGAGGCCACAGTCGTATTCATTTTTTTGTTGTGGCACCTGTCACCAATAGAAATAGAAAATGCAGAATGAACAGAGTTAAGATGAGAACCTAAAATCAGTGTTTTAAAAATCGTAAAGCATGTCTAGGTGTGGAAGCGAAGCTTCACGCTTTACGAGCCTAAGCAACGCCTAGGCATAAAAAAACATTTTCTTATTTTTAATATTATTTTAAATTTTTCATCATTTTAAAAATCATTTAATAATCAAAAACAATACAAAATATTCTCCAACATGGTTTTCACACATTCACTCTAGGTAAGCTTCAAGATTTTACAAGCTCAGAATCATATGGGATTAAGACAACATAAAATTTCAAAATATCCAACACACTCATTTTATTTCTATTTTGGAGGATTGGAGCTGATAGTATAGTTAACATGAGATTATCTTCTTCAAAATGAAAAATATCAACAAACTAAGCTGTATTTCCAATGTAAGTGGGCTCGGGTGCGTGAAGATTTTTTTGGCGATTCCATTGCATTCAGGAGCGGACGCAGACATTTTAGGTTAGAGAGGGACAATCAAACCTTGTACAAATCGAATATTTTGTTCTTGATTTTTAAATGATTCATACTTGACTTGAGATAATGCAGATTTACATTTAAAAAAACATTTCTTCATTAATATTTTGCTAATCATTTTCATCCATTTGATTTCGAAAAGTCATTTTATTAATGTTTTGTTCATCACAAGAAAATGCATATTTACGTTTAAAAATCTTATAAAGTATTTGATACAAATAATCGATTTAAGTAATTGAAAGGAAAAACATATAACTAATATTCAATACTAATAAACAATCAAATAAATACAATTCGAAAAATGTAAGTCACATTGGATATAAGAAGTTCAGACACATTCCATATACACAGTTTGATAAGAGAAAATGCAAATTTAGGTTCTAATTACTTGAAAATTTGATTGGAAAGTGAAAATTTGTAATATGTGAAAATTTGTAGAGAAATTATATACAAATTTTAAAAAATTAGAAGGGTTAAGATTTTGTTAAAAGAAGTGAGGAAAGAGTAAAACAGAATAAGAGAAAAGAGAAAACTTCAAATTTATTATGATTTTACCCCTGTTTGGTGGAGATTAAAATCAAATTTTTAGTAAATTTTAATAAAAGTTAAATAGTTATGGATTTCATGAAATATGTTATTAAAATTAATTGTTAACTTTGATTTAGATTAAAATTTAGATTTCAATCGATATCAAACAAGACTTAAATAATAATAATAATAAAAATCTCAAAAGTTGGGGGGTCTGTCCCTGATTGCATTCATTTTCCACTATGAAAACATTCAACATATTCAAACACAATCATCCATAGTTAACCACTACAAAGAAATTATGCTCACATTGTAATCAAACAAAAGTAAGTCACCCTTTCTGTTGATTGAGCACAAAAGATTCTTAAATTGTTAAGAATTACGTGTTTAGAAAATTTCTACTTATGATCATATCTAGTTTGAAGCAAGGGCAACCAATACCATGTCTAGAGCATATTGAGCATGTATGTAATTACAATAAAACAGACACAAAGATAGTATTATGCAAACAAGCAAAATACTTGGAGAATCTAACCAATCTCATTTAAGGCTGAAGAGCAAACACAGACCTCAATTTTTCTCTCATCGAATCTCTGCCATAGTTGCCATATTTTGTCCGTAATATGAAGATCAGGCGAAACTTCTTGTCTTAAAAATTTCAACTCTTCTGTTAGAAAGCTGCAAATCAGTATACATATTTCACAAGTCAATAATAAGTACAGGTAAAAATAACAATCGCATCAGAACAGTCACAAAGAATCTTAAAAGAGAAGTGATACTTAATTCAGTAAAAAGGGAAATACCACAGATACACAACACAATGTCAAGCAGCAGACAGTATGCTTGCCAATGTGCTACAAAAGTGATGCAGCATTATAATAAATTGGCAGAGAACACACTTAGTAAGTAACGTGCCCTGGGATTAATATGTAAAGCTCAGTAATAAAACATGTATGTTCCTTACAATTAACAGGAATGTGTATATTTGCAAGTGAATTACTACATAAAGAAAAGGATAACAAATCACAACAGTCTTTACTTGAAGATAACGTACAACAATGTAGCATATGAAGTCAATAATTAGTGAAGAACAAAATTCAATTCACCTCCTGATGTTTTCAAATATGGACTTGCTTGCATGAAGCCCTAATGAATCCAAGTGAAGTAACATTGGACGGGATTCATCTTCTTTTTTAGGTATACAAATAATAACCAAGCTCCAATGCTGACTGCAAGAACACACAAGATCAATGGCAGCTTCGGCAAAAAGGTAAAAGATGTCAAAACAAAAGTCTACCATAACTTTTAGCCTTTTGGTAAAAGAACAAGATTCCAACTTGCATACTAAAGAAGCCAAGCTCCAAAATGAATAATAAACATTTATTTCTAACAATGGCAATAGGTTGCAATGGTAGTATCTATAATGCACCGACATGGATACGCGTGTCAGACACGATGTATGTCGGCTCCGACACTCAGATTTTAAAAAAAGTACGAACATGACACGTTGTCAAAACATCGATTTTTTTTTTTTTTTTAAGTCTTCATTTATATAGTATAACTTTAGTTGTTATGCTCGCAATTAATTTTTCTTGTTGAATCTTTTAAATAAGAGTACATATTTGTTATATTATCACAACTTTGAGTTAAAACTGTATATTACTACTACCAAAGAAAGAAAAGTGACTATGGTAAAGTGTTCCGTTAGTGACGGTATTTGAAACAACACGACATGTGCCGAACACAAACAAGCTACCCAAGTTGAAGCGTCGTGCAACACAAGGTAGTATTAGTTTCTTATTCAATGAAGGAAAAAAGTGTCGAAAAAAAAATTCTTTTGTGATTAAACTACAAATTTTATTTTTTTTTGGGTATAAATATAGCATTTTTACACTCATCATCATCACCTAATAATATACATTTTTAAGAGCTTCATAATTGACTATTCTACTTACTCTTCATGAACAGGTAGAAATATATAAGCCTTCTCAAATAAATTGACACCTTTCCACCACCTTCTGAACTTGACAAATGAAGTTTCCTTGTCATTCTGCATTGTTAAAAAATTCACACTTAAGGAAGGACTTCATCCAGATAACAGTTAAACAGAGTATGTATTACAATGAGCATTCATCTTTACCTATAAGTTGATAATTTTTAGAGAATAAACTTTTTCAATAAGTTTTTCATCTTATGATTTATGAATGATGAAGTCTAATAAGATAAAGTCCCCAGAAATCAAAGAAAAGTCCTCCAGCAAATTGAATGAATCAACTATGCATTTTCTATCTCCTTATATTTCTAAAGGACATTCGACGTGAAACCATTGGAACCACGGTAAGTTGACAGTATCTTTTTTTAAGTAACCTACACATTATCGTATGAAGCCATGGAATTACAAACAAGTAAGGTGCATTTGAAAAATTAAAACCTACTTCTGCCACAACTTTTAAAGTATCCCATAAATAAATATAGAGTTGCTATGACTGGGATCAAAATCAAATATTCTAAAAGAAGGCACACCCAGAAAATTATAGCAGAGAAGAAATCAATACCTTGGTCAGGACATCCTGTTTTAACTTTTTGTAAAAATATGTGTTAAAAAAATGAAAATAGTCACTTTCAGCGCATGTCAGAGGCATTGACTTCTGCAAATACCTAACAAGAGAAGATCAATAATTATTCAAATGAATAATCTCAACATTAATACACTAATGACGACTCTCTCATTTGCATTACTTCTAGATCACCCAACAAAATAAGTGCACAAGTTACTAATATGCCCCATACCCACCTTATGACATAATTTGCATAACGTTAATGAAATGTGTTATGTTGTACAAATATATAATTCCAACACTGAATTAAACTACAGGTGCAAAGTGAGGTGGGGTTCTGCACAACGTTAATGAAATGTGTTATGTTGTACAAATGTATAATTCCAAGGTTGACGAAACTACAAGTGCGAAGTGAGGATGGGGTTCTGCATAACATTAATGAAATGTGTTATGTTGTACAAATGTATAATTCCAACGTCGAAGAAACTACAAGTGCAAGTGGGAGTCGGGTTCTACAACCTTATTTCACTTACCTGATGTAAAAATTCATTATGATTGATGACAAATACGACTCCGGAGCTAGGCATTCCATGTCTGAATAGCCAATTTCAACTGCCTCTGGATCATCCCTATTTCAAATTTGGAAATTAAAACTCTTGGAACACGTAAACAAAAATTAGACATGTTTACTCAAAGCAGACGGTTCTTATCAATGAAAAACAGAGTGCAAATTCTACCTTGAGGGATAGTATATCCTGGTCTCTTTGATGCTGAAAAAATATAAGATAACAAGAATTAAATTGAACGAAAGAGAACAAATTATATAGTATTTACTGAAAATGAACATAAACAAACATACAAAGTCGAAAAAAATCAATATACCGTTCATCGACTTTGTCTTGTGCAATTACATCTGAAGCCTCTGGGTCCTCATCCAGTAATACAACAGTTTTTCCAAACTTTAAATTCAAAAACAATGATCAACATTAGAAGATGTCACGACGCTTCAACATTCTATATATCATGGACAAAAGCATGTACATATTAGAAGTGAAAAATGAAAAGGTAAATCCCAGTACACATTGAAATTTTTATGCATTACAAGAGAATGCAGGGTATGGTAGATAATTAATGCTTAAATGGAGCAACATTGTCCCATCCAACACAAAGACTTGTAGAGAAAAAAATAAACATAACATTACGGTATTCTCGTCGAACTAGAAATGAAGCAATAGAAAGGACTTCTTAGTATATGAGCAGTAAAATAAAACTAGGGACCAGAGAAACTATTATATGCTATAAATGAGGTCAGAGTCCTTGAAAAAATCTCTCATCAAACCAGCAAGTCATCCTAAAAATAATATTTACAAATTTCTCACCAATATTCATTTTTACAACTTCAATTTCATTATGCAATCACATTTAACGACTAATGATGCTTTAGAGGACAAGTGCATATGTAAGTTTGAGATCAACACTAATTCCAATAACAATGCAAGCTGGAAAAGAAAACTGCTGGCAACATATCACGATAAAAACATTTTCATATTGGCACTAGGAATTAACTAGTAAACAAACAATTAAAAAGGAGGTACAAAATGACAATAGGAATACTGGGAGGACTTACATTGTTCTGAGCCACATCATGTGAAGCTTGTACATCAGAAGAATCCCTCCTTAAATGAACAAAAAAAAAAAAGAAGGGACATTAAATAGATTAAGAATATCAAACCATTTTGTGCCACAAGTTGTTTACAAAGTTGCATCCTTATGTGCTGAAAGGACTATGACATGTAAACTAAACAAATGTGTTTCTGTCTCTTGGTGTGTGCTACGATGGGAACTGATACATACAAAAGAGGAATTAATAGAATCAAGACACCGATTCAGATCAAGTTTCTTCATATTTGCCCAGAAAGATTCCACAAATGGCTGCCAAATGAAGGCAAGAGATGAACCTAAATAAAAAGGTTGAGAGGAATTAACAGAATGAAGTCACTGATTCGGACCAAGTTTCTTCATATTTTCACCACAAAGATTCCACCAACAGCAGCCAAATGAATGCAAGAGCTGACCCTAAATAAATGGGTTGTCCATAGTTTCCATTTCTTCCCTATTCTTTGTGTATTTATTATTTTCCAATTTTTTTAACCTTGGAAGATAAAACAGCAACACCAACTTACACAAAGGTTACCTTCAAGTGACATTGAATTCATATAAAGATAGCTTTCTGCCTACTATCCCTATATAAATCCACAGGTATGAAAAAGTAAACCAACACTATGTCAAAAATGACCAGAAAAGAACCTCCATAGGAAATATAGCTAAACAATACCCTAGCAATAAAAAGATTAAGAAATATTAAGAGTATATAGTTTTAGTTGCTTTCTTAGTACCTCGACTCTCCCTGCTGGCAGTAAATTTGACAATAATCATACCCATGTAACAAGATAGGAAGCATCGACATGGATGCGACAGTCGGAGATGACGCGACAAGGACACGATGATACGAAGTTTTTCAAAATTATTGACATGACAAGTCCTTGACACCCTGAGTAAATTAATATTAATCTTTTGTTTTTTTTTATTATTTTTTGGTTTTTTTATTTTTTTATTTTTTATATTTAAAGTAAATATGTTTTTGTTAATTCCAGTGTGTCAGCAACGTATGTCCAGCATGTCGGCAATGTGTCCAAATACAAAACCAATAAATAATTTGGACAAGCAACTTCAGCGGTGTGTCGGTGTCTAAAGTGTGTCGTAGTTGGTGCATCCTAGGTGGCAGGAGGGCCACGATTTATAAGAAAAGGTAGATGATAAAAACAAAGTTCCTGTAGGGACCCACGTGATGGGCCAAAAAAGACAACAAGAAGTAATTTCTATTATATGGTGATTAATTAGTATTAATGGGTAGCAGCACTTGTCTTTCTAGTAATCACAACAGAAGTACGATAATTTGGATTATTCAGAAGAATATGTGAAAAAAGGGGGTAAAATATAGGTAAGTCAGAAAATCTATGTTACGTGAACAGCATGAAGTAACACTTACATCTTCGAAAAACAGCCAGGGAAATCTTCTTCAGAACAGGGGGAAGGAGTAGAAGAGTTTCTTCCTCTTTGCTCTTCATTCGGCTGGAGTTGTTTGTCAGTGTTTCCAAAAAGATGATTAGGTGATTTAAAAGGCATTTGCCTTGACGAAAAGCCACTCTTGCATGTTCCATGAGATTGAAATTGCCCATTTCCTCTCTTATTCTTGCTATCACAGCGAGAAAGAGCTGACATTTCTTTTTCAAAGGCATTGCTCGCCCGGTAACCTGTCTGTTTGATCATGAATTGAGAGAAAGCGTTAATACGTTAAATCAGTCATGCTTTTAAGTCAATTGCTCAAGGATGTTTCCATACTTTGACATCCAACTTGCTGGAAAAGCATGAAGCAAATAGGGACTGCGATGTAGGTACAGATGATAAAGCCCCTGGCCTTGAGACATCAGAAACACCTACAAAATACAATAAGCCTTTGGAAAAGAAGGATCGATGGGCTGAATAGCTTAAAGCATGAAAGATATAAGACTTGCAGTATCCATCCCCTATTCAGACAATTTTATTAGTGAACTTTACATTGCATTCTACAAGCCCAACAACCATTTAAGCCTCAATGACAGATCTGTAGATGTGAACTATTTTCATGCCTGCCGAACATTTTAAAAATCATAGGAAATGAAGTTGTAGATAACTTCTAAAAAGCCTCAAATTGAATGTGCACGTGTCCATAGATAATAGATTGAAAAGTAACAGTAGCTTACCAACAAAAGTTGGGTCTGTTGACTGCATGGGCTTCTTGCATCTTCCATCTTCCTGTGCAGCAAATGTCGTTTCACTAATGACCAATATTCAACACATAAAACAAAAATGCATACATAGATCTCATGAAGAAAGAACTACAGAATCCTCATAGTCAAAGTTTTGCACCACAAATCATAACCAGATCAAGTACCAGAACCAAGTTACTGTCTTCAAGTACGGCTAAATGACGTCATAAAAGCTTACATACAGGTTGAATTTCAACTCAGGAGACAAGAAATGATCACAGTTTTCCAAATAAAAAAAAAAGTGAATTGTTAGGATGATACCATATATGCCTTTTAAGAGTAGTAAATGCCATCAATGACTAATGGTTAGAAATCATTTTATACGCCATTTGATAGATCAAATAAATATGCTATGCGATATTTATACTCCAAAAAAAAAAAAGGCAATAATGGATTTTAAACACGAGGTCGATTCTTGGGATCATAGATGTCATAGCAAAACATGAACTACTACAGCTTAAAATTTGTGGTTACATTATAATATCAAGCTAAAATGTTACTAAATTAGTCAACACAAGGATGGTACTACAACGAAAACACTGGAAACGATATTATGAGTGAAATCTTGGGACATGATTTTCGAATCTAGGCATTATTTGTCTTCTTTTCTCTCACTGAATGTATACTTTTATGCGGCTTTAAAAATGGGACGCGAATCACATCAATTCACATTATCTACCTTTTCAATTCACTCCATTTCTACCTCTTTTACTCCTGTTAATGCAAAAGGAAACCAGTTAATCTCAGCTACTTGCATCAATTTAGTATAATAGAACACAACCCAACTTCGAAACTCAAACCTTTCAAAACCTAACCTTTCAACATTCTCATACCAAATTTAGGGGAAAACGTAAATTAGATAATTTTTAACAACAATCCTAACAATTCAACCTTCTGATGTTTTCTGCGCTCCAACTCCTCTTCGCGCCGCTTTATGCTGACTAGTAACTTTTCTCCGCGGTCACGCAAGTTAGCGGCCAAAGAAGGGAAATTGTTCTTCAGCCTTTTAATTTCTATAATCAAGTCGTCATCAGACATTTGCCGAAATTGATCGCCTCTGGATGACTCCTCTCCGCCGTCAGTCATCGGTTTCTCCGCCGCCGCCCCTGCCGCCGGCTTGACCAACAGAACCGGATCCTCGTCGTCCTCTTGCCCGAGTAGCTTATCCCAGTCCAACTTTAGAGGAGATTTCCTCTTTCTCTCTCCACCCCCTTCCATGCATGAGTGTATTATATATGTATAGGTGATGGAGGAGAGAATGCTGGTCAATTGTGTGTCTGTGAAAATGACTCCGCAACCCTTCTCCTGTAATTATGTTTTTCTTTGGCTAAATCAAGGTTACAAGGGTGAGAGAAAAACTGAAGTAAAAATTATGACCAACCCACCCAACCTTTCAATTGCGTGGTTTTGAGTCCTTAAACCCTTCAACTTCTGAGTATCGACATTTTTTTAAATGAGTGAATATACTCTCATTTGACACAATCGTCAATATGGACATTGAGCTTTCAATTTGAAGTATGATTTTGATGTCCATGTTGAAGTTTAGTCATGTGCGACCTTGAAATACATATTTAGCCTCTGTTTGAAACCCATTTTGAGTAGAAAATAATTTTTAGAATAGTGATTAATGTAAGAATATGTGGTAAAAAAGTGATAAATTTTTTTTGATTTGTGTGTAATATTATTTTATTAGGAGAATGTGTGGTTGAAATAAAAAATGAAAATGAGAATAAGAATAAAAATGAAAAATTAATGGGTGTCAAACGAGGACTAAATGATGGATTCACTTTAGTGCAATGTCATGTAATTCATTTAAATCAACTAATAAAGTGTGGCCACCTAGACTTATTTCAATGGTATTAGATAGTATTATTCTAAATGAAATTGGCATATATTGCATCAGATACAACATGCGAATCAGTACAATCTTATGAGAGCCAATTGAAAGGTTATTTTTCATTGTGTCCTCGAAAAGATGTCATATTGTGTTTTTTTAATTCAAAACGATGTCATTTTGAAATAAAAGAAAAAAAAAAAAAATCATTTGTCCTAAACCTAGTGCGATGCCTTCTCTCTCGATCACTTAAAGCTTCCCTCTCATCCTCTGTAATTTTAGGTGTCTGTTGACACACTAAAAATGCAGCCCAAGACTAAAGGCCCAACAAGCAAAGCACAGTACAGAAATCCAACATGAGAGCCTAACGGAAGCCCAGAAACAAGAAGGCGTTATCGCCCAAACT
>CAIGRF010210652.1:16336-34379 GCA_903798235.1 Fraxinus ornus
AAGAGAAAATCTCAAATTTCTGTACTGGACGACCAAACCTTCAGGATTTCTTGTTTGTACAAGCTGGAGAGGACGATGATGGAGTGAAATAAATTTTTGTTGCTATTGACTTCTCCAATACATGAAGGAAGATATTTTAAAATTATATCAACCCACTACAAAAATATTCATGGAGAACCGCCTACAAAAACATTCATGGAGAATTGAAGTATTCCAAAGTCAATAAATACGGCTACATTTTTTTGTCCGGAACAGTAATATGTGAGTAGAAAATCCAAATGAATAGTAATCCTAAAACCCTCTCTTTTAAGAGAGAGTAGATATATAGACTAAAAAGGTAATTTTGGCTTTCTTAAGAGTTATTCAATAGTTGACCTCACAAACTTCCTTGACTAAAAACTGACGACTCATAAATAAAGACAAGTTATGTTCATATAAATATCAAACAATTGCAAGAAGTCTCATTTCAAAGTTAGAATCTTATTCATATATGTTCTTTCAATTTTGTGGTTATTTTCTTCTTTAGTTTGTTGAGGTTAGAAATCTTTGAGTTATAGTATAAAAATCTATTGGGAATTGAGCATTGTAGTTTAAAATTTAAGTTTAATTGATGATTTTTGTGTTCTTTTTAATCTTCGCCAACTGAGAGTTAGTAAGAAATGACTCGTCACTAATTGTAAGTAGTCGGTGAGGAATTGATCCTTCTTAGCTTCTACAATCTTTGAGAAATTGTTCCTCACCGATCCTTACGATTGCAAAGAGTTCGTGATTCGTCACAGAATGCAAAGGTTTGTGTGGAATTATTGCTCATTGATCCTCATAATTTGTGAGGAATTGTTTCTCGCCAACCATCACAATATACAGGAATGTTTCAAATTTCCTTATTAACTTACTAAAATTAATATGTTATTGCAGGATGGAATATGCAATAAATAAAAAAAGAGTATAATTTCGGGAAAGTGATGTCCAACTCTAAAATCCAAAACATAAAAAAAAAAAAAAAAGCATTGGATGTTTTAGACGACAATCATAAAATACTTTTGCATCTATCATGCATATGGAAACCATTCACATATGGTACATGTAGTTCTCTGATGATGAGTTGTGGTTCAGTTAGGATACAGGAAGGCGACCTGGTTCTCCTTATTTAAGTTTACCTTTATTAATGGTCTAAACTTACGTAATGCAGAAATTACTTAGGCCCAATATTTGTGAGAAAAAAAGATTATTGAATGAATATTTTGGAGGTAGGTATGTTGTTACACTTGCACAGTTGAAGATTACATTTGATGAATGTTTAGTGATGGAAGATAAATATAAGTTCAAATTGGTGTTCATCCTGGAGATCGTGCTGAAATGCAAACATCACGAGACATCTATCAATCTTTTTTCATTGGATGTAGGAGACAATCTTGATTGTATTCAACAACTATCAATGAAGTTGGAGGTACTTCATGCATACGTTGCATGTTTTTAAGATGGAGCATTCGACCAAGAGGCATGTGGGTTTCCATTGGCGTACATGTAAATGTTAAATCTTATGATGCTAACATTTTATTTAATTTCAATGCGTAATACTTATAAGTGTTGTAGGTATGGACGTACAAAGTCGTCCCAGCATTGGCAGCTAAATAGAAAACAAGAAAAGAATAGACGAGGCTTCCGATGATGCTGAATTAGTAGGCAACGAATATCCCGAATGCGAAAAATATTACCACAATCCTTGTCGATCCTTGAGTGAGTGTATGTTCTATTTTATATTTATATTTGTGTATCAATTTAATAAATGACCATTAAAGTGTTGAAGTGTTGATATGGAAGTCCATACAGTGTTGACAGCTATAGTCAAGGAGATAAAGCACGGGTATGTCAGATGATTGTATTTTTTACCTAGAGAAGATGATCAAATCCTTGATTTTTTATCTTGATGTTGATAGGGTATACAGATCTATATTTTGTATTATTACACGTGATAAAGCTATACTTCAATTTTTATTTTTTTTATTTAGAGCTCTTCAATTGAATGGTGATTTCTATCCCTTTTTCCCTCCACCGTGCATACTTTTATCCGTATGTCGATCTTCTACATCACGTCGATCTTATTCACCTCTCATGGACTTACATTCTACTATATCATTAGATAATTCATTTAAACTTTTAGCAGACATATGTCAAGGATGGATAACAAAATTACAAGTCACATAACAGGTGTGTGATTTAAGATAGGACTTTTAAACAATGTGGATGCGATTATTGAATGGACACAACCCTCCTATTGATGGATAGGACGATAGAAATTTCTAATGGAAAACAAGTGTTGGGAAAGGGAAAGAGGAGATAGACGAGGGGATGGAGATGATGAACGGGGCACTCGAAAGGATGGAGATGGATGAGATGGTAGACAAAGTGATGGATAGGGTAGACGAGGTGGTGGAGATAGTTGATGAGGTGGTAGATAGGATGGACAAGATTGTAAAAAGGGTACTCAATGGATAGAGAGGGTGGCGAGTTGGTGACTGAATGGGTAATGGAGACGGTCTTCGAGGTGACGAAGACCATGCTCGAGGTAATGGATCCTACAAATCATACAATTAAGGTGATTGAGCCGGATGTATTGGATAATAGGATAAAATTACCATCATAACGTGTTAGTTCACCATTCATAGTCAAGGAGAAGAGGAGAAACTATTCTTTAAATAGTGAAGAAATTTAGTGATTGAGTAATTTATGCATTTGCTAACGTTGTACCATGAATCAACTTGTAGTTATTTTTGTATATGCTAACTTTCTAATTTTTTTTTTTTTCAGCGGGATACATCAATTGAGTTATTGGAATATTGGAGATGCCAAGCAAATGGTTTCACAAAGTCGTGACAAACATGCAGTGTATATTGGATGATGTAAGTAAAATATTATTTTATGTATGTTCATATTATATATGCTATTATTTACATACCATTTTTGTTGATGTAGCATTTTGACCGAACGGTGTATCTATTGCGACTTCAAGTTTGTACATATCCACGGTCATTTAATGCTGCCAGGAAAGTTATTATAGACTTTATATTCAAGAATTATATTGATATTGAGCAAAAGATACGAGATGCAGATTCATATAGGTACAAGTTGCTAGATTATGCCTTAGCTTATGTGCATGGAATGGAGACAAGACTAGGTAAAAAAGTAGAAGGTTTGTACAAATCTATACATTCCAGTGGTACCAAATGGATACTGATTTGTTGTTGAGGTCGAATTTGTGAAGTATACTATTTATGTATACAGCCTTGACAAGACTTGTCACAACCAGGGTAAGCTTGAGAAGATTTTATAGTCCACGTGCTTTATTGTCCTCATGATGGCTAGGGCAATGAATATTCATGTTGGGGATAAACTAATAGTTGTGATGAAATGAAAGATACCACAAAATAAAATATACCATAAGTTCTTTACATTTATGATCTTTACTTTTAGTCAGAGTTATTTAAATGTTAACACACATTGTATTATTTATTTGTAGGGATGATTGTGGTGTATTCACAATAAAATCTACCAAATTTCAAAGAATTGGACATAATGTAGTCCTTATCAACAACCATTACATGTTTATTGGAGGATCAAGCTTCATGCGATTTTTATACACTTAACCATTAATGTAGTCCTAGTGTTTTTTATATAAATTTATATACATTGAATTAACTTATACATGTTTTGTTATTCAAATGTTAGATGGTTGATGTATGACTCAGTTGCTTCATAGCAAAAGTTTGTAAAACATGACAATTTAAACAACAATAGTGCATACAAGTGCTAGCTTTTTACTCCCAACGAAAGAATGTACCAAACATAGGGAGTGCAATCGTAACATCCTCTAGAGTTAGTTTCTGATTCTCCTTATGACTCCCTGCATTGTACTTCCAATTTGACCTATCTCCTAATATTTTATTTGATCAACCAAAAATACTCATTCTACAACTATCGTGGCAAAAACAATATTCACTAATCCATTCAAAGTTTGAATCTATCAGCCATCCCTCCAGAGTAAAGCTATGCCGGAGGAGTTCAATACTCTTTTAAAGAATAGAATTTGGGTAACTAGCCTCTTTCCTCCGATCATAAAACTTGGTTGTAAATGGGTCTTATATAAAAAGAAAATTTGATGAATCTACTTATGAATGTAAAGACATTCTTGGGGCAAAGTGTTTTCATCATGACAATGGAGTTGATGCTGGGAATTTACTTAACATGCATATCGAAATTTAAACAATATTTTAATTAGGATTGGACATGGTCCGGTTAGGTTCTCTTCAAAATCAAACGAACCAAAATTTTTGGGTATTTAATAAATGGAACCGTTGAGTCCAAATATAATTATAGAACTGTTCGGGTTTGGTTCGGTTCTGTTCGTACTATAATTAATTTTTTTAACATTTACAACAACACTACATAAATACAACTAATGACTTGTTCATTCGTAATTTTTACAAATCAACATAGTTCAATTTAAAAAAATATAAATAACAATTTGTCCAATAAAATTAATTCACCAATGTATACAAATATAAAAAAGTAGATACTAATACTAAAACAACGGTGATCCAGATCAATAATTCATTTGTTTCAAGCAGTGTACATAAAAAATGAAATATAAATTAAAATTTATTGAAATAAAATATTTTTTAAGTATTGCTAATACCTGCAAACTATTTGATTTAATCATCAATTGAATTTATAAATTAGGTTGGGTTGGGCTAGCTAAGCATGGATTGAGCTTGGGAGTTGGAGCATTAATCATTAAATTGATTAATTTGCTAATTTGTTTAGAAAAAATGAAAATAATTTAATTAAAAAAGTAGATACTAATACTAAAACAACGGTGATCCATATCAATAATTCATTTGTTTCAAGCAGTGTACATACAAAATGAAATATAAATTAAAATTTATTGAAATAAAATGTTTTTGAAGTATTGCTAATTCAGTTCTGCGATTTTTTATCTAGAATTGAGGATCGAACCAAATCCGTCGATTCTCGATTCAGATACCCATTCGGGTATTTAAATTATGAAGAACCGCTCGATTTGGTTCAGTTCAGTTCAGTTCGAGGGTTTTGTCCAACTCTAATTTTAATTTTCATCAAGGATCTTTTTTGTGTTTAGAAAGAAACCATGATAGGAATTATATCTTTCTTGAATGTTGCAAATTTCTTTGCTTATCTTGAACACAAAAAATCACGATCTATAATCCGCAACTGTCCAATTATCCAACATTCAATGAAAATCCACAAAGGGAACAAAAATGAGAGAATTTAGGATTTATTTTTTCTAGTGTTAGTAAGATAATAATTCTATTGTTCTTATCTCTAAAACCTATTTTTTAATAGAAGTTCAAGCGGGGCTTGACCTGTCACTTAAACTCAACCCAGTTCAATATTTAATTAATCTAATTAATTAAATTTGGTCCATAAATTAATTAATCTAATTCATTAACTTAATCCATTAATAAGCAACCTAATTAATTAATTGTCCAACATTTGTCAATTAATTAATTAGTCTATTTCATAATTCTAGTTCTCATTTTGTATGTAACACATTAGGTTCCCGATCATAATGCTTAACGACGTGAATTATTATTTCGATTTAATCGGAATCGATATATTAAAATACACATTTTTAATTTATCGACAATTCATATTCGTCATTGAGATTGACTTCTAATAATGTGTCAGGGTAATACATGTGAGAAAAAAATGTCACGTGGTATGACAAAATCAAATTTGTTTATTTATCATGAAACTATAATCCCTTCATTGAAATGATTCGATCAATTACGAGATATGGATGTGATAATTTTATATCTTTCATTCCACTCTTAAGTCAATGTAAGTCAAAAATTATTTTCCACTTATAATATATCTTGACCAATGATTTCGTTTAAGAGTGACAAATCGTGTATTTATCTTTCGCAACATTCATATAATTCTTGATATACTCGAATGATGACGTATTTGCAACTCTTGGTAGATTAATATCTAACATTACCAAAGTATGACTGTCCTCCTATAAGGTACCATGATGATCTCAAGTCGAATGACCAATTTTATTACCAAATGTTACAGATTAACCACTGACACTCAGATAGTTATCCATGTGGAATCACTCCGGTGAGTTTCCAATATTTTGTTCTTATAACAAAGCATTCACGTTTTCATTTAATTGTCTCTATACTTTAACTGAGATCAGCTACTTACTTCACAAGCAAGAAACACCACACGTGATGATCTATCCGTAATAATGATATTCGTTTATTAATTACGACTACAAATGATTTAAGATTCAGTCATATGTAATTTGTATCTTATAATCACAACTTCTTGTAGCAAATTACTAAAATTTGAATTAACGGACTCTATTATTTAATTTAATAGAATATTAATTCAATTAAATAATAGATTTTCCATAAATAAAATGCATCAATTATATATTAAAACTGTTTATATCCAAAATTGATTAGAACTAGGGTATAACAGTTAGAGTTGACTATTATGAAAACTTTAGCATATACCTTGGATTTTGATGGAAGGACTTCGGTCCAGTTTGACTTCCCATTCTTTGACCTTATGAATATTCCTTCGACTTTCTTGCTGACTTTCTGCCCACATGGCTTGCCACGTGGTATCTTTATTTTGAGACTAGAAGGCGAGGCGTAACAATAGTCTCCCAAGTCTAGGAATGATTATTTATGTAATGTATGAACTTTAAATGTTGAATAGATTGGAATAACAAGTTTATTGTAGGAGGGAATAGCTTTTTACCACGCCATTATTGTTAAAAACATGCCTGATTCATGTAGACCCCTTGCAGGTGGTGTCCGAAGTGGTTTACTAGGTAATTCTTTTACCTTTCGGGACTACTTCGACAAGAGTTACTAAAGCAAAGCAATTTCGAAGTTGTGTCTTTCAAGGTGCCTTTATATATCTGAAGCTCTAACTGAACTGGTAGGAGTAAAGAGAGCTAAACACTCATAGGACCCGAGAGTTTGATAACTACGAGGCGCTTTTATTTTTAATGAATTTGAGAAACACGAGGCATCCTTAATTACTGCGCCTCAATGATTTGATGTCATGATACGTTTTCAAGAAAGGGCAACTAAGACAGTACAACTTCCAATACACGTAACTGTCGTCACATTTAATGCGCAATGATGACTGTCTCCCATGCTCTTCCTGAATTTCAGATGCATGAAGGCGCGTGTAGTAGACGTTCTAATCTGGGCCTTAGAAGACGAAGTGTTAGATGTGTTGAGTGGCTCATATTTAAACTTTCAAATGGATGGTTGGATGACCTGGATCAAGATCCAATTGCTGGGGTTGAGCGAGTCTGCCTATAAAAGGCACGAATTTTTGAGGGAACGTCTTTACTTTTCCACGAAGCTTTGCTTTCCAGATTTCTCATATCTTCAAGAATTTCTTCTAAGTGTTTCCTTGGCGAGTTTTTCTTCCTTCTTGTCAATCTTTTGAACTTCAGTGTTCCTTCTTCTTCATTGTCTTAAGAAACTCGTAAGTATTGTAATATTTTTTTTACTTGTAAAAAACTTTAAGTTAGTCTGTGAATCAATGGATTTTTTCACATCTTTTGAGGAACACGTAGACCTTAGCGAGATAGCTAGTGAGATGGGGGTCCAAATAACCAGTACTATTGACATCGTAAAGGCCATTGAGGCTGCATGAGGTGCCTCAATTTCTGGGAGTGGTAAGGGAGATGACGGTATAGCCTGGGGGGCAGTTAAAATCCCATTTTCAGTAGATCTGACCTACCTAGCCAACCTTAGGGATAAATATAGTATCCCATACGCATAGAGCTTCTATCCCATTCTCTTGATGAGTGAGCCTACTATTCGAGACAGGGCTACGTCGCCATCAGAATTCTCCTTCTCAAGGCTGGGCTTCGCCTTTATCTGCATCCATTTTTCGAGCTGTGATCAGGTTGTATAGACTGGTCCCCACCTAGCTCGTACCTAACGCCTGGGCTTAACTGGTAGAAACCTATTTCCTCTGAAAAGAGACCTCTCTGGGTAAGGACATGCCCTTCCATGTTTTGCAGGGTCTGTTGAGCACTTTGAGTTAAATGAGAGTGATTGGGAAACTTTGTCGAGGCATCTACCACCGACCCTCCTCGTCTCGTGACTTCGATCGCCTAATCCTTTCTCGACAATTTTTTGAAGAATTCAGTTTAATGGCCAGGAAACGTATAACTTCGCTTCTACTTTTAAATTTTATCTTAGATTTTCCATACTTTCTTTTCCCCGACCTTGTATTTTTCTTTGCAGAAAAATTTGAAAAAATGAGGCCCCCTACCCCTGAAAGGGGTAGGAAAGAGGCTGCTAGCCAAGAGGATGGACGACCTCCCTTGGCAGATAAGGATAAAAAGGTGGTGGTGGAAGAGCCCAAGAAGAAATTCAGAGTGTCCACCACCGAGGTGGCAGTTCAAACGACGTTCATTCTCTTAGCTTCGAGGTTCCTGCAAAGGAGAAGCAACTGTCAGCGTCAATAGTTGCAGCCTCTGGGGGCAGAAAAGGCCAGCTGTCGTGGAGCCCTAAAGGCCAGATTCAACAAAGAAGTCAAGGGCTTTGAGTGACTCCACCACCTCCGAGCGCCCACAAGAAAAATCAGCTTTGGCTGGAAGGACTGATGAGCTTGAGTCTGAGGCTCTCGCACTCCTTCCTCTCAAAGTTCAGACTGCTACGACGATGTTTCAAGAGTACTGGATGGAAAAATGGCAATCCTTTGTGGAGAAAAATGATGTCGTCGACGTCATTGCCACAATGGCGGCTCAGGTTGGGAGGTCATTCAGTATAGCCATAGAGGTGAAGGCCCTCTTTAAAAACCTTCAACGAAGAAATAAGAAGTTTGTGAATAAAGCCTCTCAGGGTGAGGAAGTTACCAGCAAGGCTAAGGCAGAAGCGGAGGCCTTGAAGAAACAACAATCTGAGGAGTTAGTGAAGCTCACCTCTACCTTAGTCGAGATTGAATCTTTGAAGAAGGAGGTCCACCTATCTCAGAGCGAGGTGGCCTTCCTTACTAAGTGAGTTGAGACTTCTGATGCCCATAAGAAACTGGCAGCCGAGGCCCTAAAGAAGGCCAACAAGGAGAACTCTGCTTTAAAAGGACAAGTGGGAGAGCCGGCCTCCCAAGTGGTTGGCTTGACAAACTTCCATTTGACAAAGGCATATCAGTGTTTTGGAAATTATTGGAAGATGTACGCCTACACTAAAATGATTGAGTGGCTAGAGGTACACACTCGAGATGTTAACACTTCTTATTTGAGGGCCTAGTTTCTTGAAGACGAGGTAGAGGAGTCTAAGCCTCAAATTCCAACAGAAGGGCCCCAAGTAATTGAACTTGATGAAGATGCAGCTGAACATATTGCTGAGGAAGTGGCCCCCGATGCGATCATGTTCTTTGTGGCTTCTCAACCCCCATCACCTTAAGGCATAGCTTTCCAGGTACTTTTTATGTTCTTTTTTTCATCCAAGTGAAATGGCTTCGGCCCAACCATTGTAAATGCTTTTGCTTAATGAAGTTCTGCTTTTATTCGATACCAATGTTCATTTACTTTCTACATCCTCATCACTTCTGCTCAATTCTGATGTGCTTAACAATATAAGTTCGAACTACTAGTATTTTAATAATGACATCAAATTAAATTTTAAAGTAACATTTAACTGCATAACATCAGATGTGCAACATCTTTGAAAACTTGACTATATCAAACTTATAAACATCGAGACTCAATTAGCATGGAACGTGTAATAAGGTCGGACTTATCCAATGATGAACTTCGTAATATGAAGTCTGACCCAACAACAAAATATAGCAACAACATAATCAAACTTGTAGATATTTTACAAGTATTAGGAAGTCTGCCTTAATAACTGAGTTCAGAGTTTGAACACTTCAGACTTCAGATAATAAACCAACTGAAGACCTCATAATTACTTCATAATTTGTGGAGCCAGATAATCATTCTTTTAAGATCAAACATGTATGTAAGACTTTAAGTAATATCAGACCTTCATACGTCATATTTCAATAGTAACTTAATTATTAAAATTTTATTTAAGTGTTTGAAGGTTGTGTACTTTAGTAAATTTCTGAACTTAAGCACATTGGTGTGTATGAGCTGAGGCTCTTTCAGCACTTCAGACTTTGGTTTGACTTTTATTTACTATTTGCACAAGTATAGGTGGTTCGTTTACCTTTTGTTCTTAGCATGGGGTTGAGTGGTTCACTCATTCTTAACAACTTTAGACGTTAAAGGTATATATTACACTTCATAAGTGTAGATATGGTCCTTTTGGGACCCAAGGGCAAGATTTTTATATTTTCCCTGCATAAGGATGGTTCGTCCTCGCAGGACCACCTCCATGGCTTTTAGCCTTTTTGAAGGGAATTTTAACTCATGATTAACATAACAAGAGCCATTTTTATTGAATTCTAAAACTGCATATACAAGATGTTTTACATCATTGGTAATACTTGCGCAAATGTTCTATATTCCATGGATGAGGTTGTGCCTTTTCATCAATATTCTCAATTTTATAGGTTCCTGACCGAACATCTTCACTGATACGGTAAGGACCCTTCCAGTTGGGACCAAGGGTTCCTGTGCCATGCTCTTTAAAGGATGGAAATACTCTTCGCAGAATCAGTTCATTCAGACGAAATGACTTCTTATTTACTTTTGAATTGTAGTATCTAGTCATTTTTATTTAATAAGTAGCCAATCTAGCTTGAGAGTATCCCTCCATTCTTCAAGGAGGTCGAAACCACATCTTTTATCTCATCGTTACTTATCTCGTTGAAATGTATTCGTCGAGGAGATAGTAGACCTACTTCTATAAGGCTTATAGCCTCAACCTTGTAGGCTATAGAGAATGGGTTTCTCCTGTAGCAGTTCTACTTGTGGTCCTAATAGCCCAAAGTCCTTGAGGTAGTTCATCGATCCATGCCCCTTTAGAGGCATCCAATTTTCTTTTCAGTGTGTACTTGATAGTTTTGTTGACAGCTTCAACCCGCCCATTTGCCTGGGGTGATATGGGAGTAAAAAATGTTTCTTGATGCCCAACTCTCCACACATGTTTCTGACTTTCTTGTTATTAAACCGTCTGCTATTGTCTAATACAATTGAATGGGAAATTCTGAACGTGCAGATAATGTTCTTCCATAGGAACTTGGAAGTGTTTGCCTAAGTAATTTTGGTAAGTGGTTCGGCTTCAACCCATTAGCAGAAGTAATCAATGGTAATATTCGTGCACCNGGAACTTGGAAGTGTTGGTCTCAATAATTTTTCCAAGTGGTTCGACTTCTACCCATTTGGTGAAGTAATCAATGGCGAAAATCGCAAAGCTAGAGTTTTCTCCCCTTGGGAAGAGGTCCTATAAGATCAATTCCTCATTTTGTAAACGGCCAAGGGCTGGATGCAACAGTCAACTCTTGAGAAGGTTGCCTTTGGATAGTAGCAAATTGTTGACATTCGCATTTCCTAACAAATTGTTGCGCATCCTTTTTCAAGGTAGGCCAGTAATATCCTTGTCTAAGTACTTTTTGTGCCGGGGACCACCCTCCAGTGTGGTTCCCACATACTCTCTCATTGATTTCCCAAAGTACATAGTTTTCTTGTTCTCCTAGAATGCACCTGAGCAGGGGTAATGAAACCCACATTTGTATAACACGTCGTCTTGTAAGACGAAGTGGATAGCTCTCCTTCTGAGCTTTTGAACTTATTCCTTTCTAAGGGATAGGGTCTGATCCGTGAGGTAAATATGATAGGTTTTATCCAAGGTAGAATGTCTTTGACCCACATTACTGCCTCGTTCATGTTGGTAGAAGGTCTGGAAAAATACTCTATGGGCACAACTGTGAGTAGTTCGAAATCCTTACTACTTGCTAACTTTGATAGTGCATCAGCATGGACGTTCTTGGAGCGTGGGATTTGTATCAGTTCGGATCTCTCAAAGGATGGGATGAAACTCATAAGCAACTTCAAGTATGCTACCATAGATTTATCTCTGGCAGAGAAATTACCATGAACTTAACTTACCACTAGTTAGAAGTCACTGTTGATGATGAGCCTCTTTTCATGCATTTATCTTGCCAACCCTAGGTCAGTTAAGAGGGCCTTATATTCTGCTGCATTATTGGTGGCTTTGAAATTGAACCTCACAGCACAAGTAGACTTATGTCCCTCTGGGTTGACCAAGATAACCACTACTCCTGACCCTGTCTCTCTTGAGGATCCGTCAACTGAGAGGTTCCAAGTTAGGCGTTCGACAGGCTCCATTTCCTCTTCCATTTTTGGAATAGGAGTAAATTCAGCTACAAAGTCTGCCAAGGTTTGACCTTTGATGGATGCCATTGGCTTAAAGATGATATCAAACTCACTAAGTTCCACATCCCACTTAAGTAACCTCCCTGAAGTATCTGGCTTCTGTAGTACTTGATCGAGGGAAAAGTTTGTCAACACGTGTATACTGTGAACTTTTAAGTACGGTCTCAACTTTCATAACACTGTTACCAAGAAGAGAGCTAACTTTTTCATGTCTGGATAGCGAGTCTCTGCTGCCAGGAGTGCTTTGCCGACGTAGTAAACATGTAGCTGGTGGTTGTCCTCTTCTCTTATTAGAACCGAGCAAAGTGCCTCAGAAGTCACTACTAAGTATAACTGCAGTGCCTCATGATCCTTAGGTTTGGAGAGAGGGGAGCCTGTCCCAAGTGCTTCTTCAGCTTTTATAAGGCCACTTCGCATTCCTCTGTCCACTGAAACTCATTTTCCCCTTTGAGAACTTTAAAGAAGGGTAGACACTTGTCTGTTGCCTTCGAGATGAAGCAATTCAAGGTTGTCACTCATCCAGTGAGGCTCTGTACCTCTTTTAGCTTTTAAGGTGACCTCATTTCAATCAAAGCTTTGACCTTTTCAAGGTTCGCTTCAATACCTCTTTGGTTAACGATGTAACCCAATAATTTTCCAGAGGACACCCCAAAGGTACATTTCAAAGGATCGAGCTTCATCCGATACCTTCTCAAAATTTGGAACGTCTCATTAAGTTGTTTAACATGATCGCCCACACTCATGCTCTTTACCAGAAAGTTGTCCACATAGACTTACATGGTTTTCCCAATAAGGTCTGCGAACATTTTGTTAACAAATCTTTGATAGATAGCTTCGGTATTTTTCAATGCGAAGGCATGGCCTTGTAGCAATAGAGTCCTTTGTCTATGATGAAGGAGGTGTGCTCTTCATCTGTTGGGGACATTGATTTGATTGTATCTAGAGTACGCATCCAAGAAGCCAAGGAGTTTATGTCCGTCAGTCGAATCCATAAGTTGGTCTATTCTAGAAAGTGGGAAGTTGTCCTTAGGACAGACTTGGTTTAAATTTGAAAAGCCTATGCAAACTCTCCATTTTTCGTTATGCTTTTTGACCAATACTGGGTTAGACACCCATCTCGAATACACCGACTCCCAGCTAAAGCCATTGTCGATTAACTTCTTAACCTTATTTTTAGAGCCTCATATCTTTCAGGGTTGAGGGCTCTTCTCTTTTGCATATAGGTCGTGACTTTTGGATCTATGTTTAAGTGGTGCCAGCTGATCTTCGGGTCAATGCCTATCATGTCACCATATTTCCAAGCAAAGACATCAAGATTTTTCAATAAGAAGTTTTTCAACTCCTTATTCACCTTTATGGGTAGGTTACTTCCCAACTGTAAGTGCTTGGATGGATTCGTGGGTCTACTAGGAAGCTCTCTAGTTTTTCCATAGGTGCTGTTTGAGGTTCACAATCAATGATGCAAGGGTCCAGGTCCTCTAAGTTAGCTGCTTTTTCAGCAGTCATCCCTTCTTCAGGGGCTCGTATGATTTCAAGGACGTCTCCTTCTTAAGGGACATCGGTCATTTTGACGTCTTCTCCTTGTTCAGGGGTACTCCCTTTTTCAGGGACGTCGTTCATGTCATTGACGATTCTTGTTTCTACTTTCCTCAGGGAGTTCGAGTAACATTCCTTAACACCTCACTGGTCAGCTCGAACTGAAGCAATGCCATTTTCAGTTGGAAATTTCATGACAGGTGATGAATAGAGGTGACATCTCATAGCTCCTTTAAAGCTGGCCTTTCAAGTACTCCATGATAAACGGATCAGTTATCAACTACCAAGAGTTCAATTAAATGGTGGGCGGTCAATGGTGCAATCCCCATCTCTATTGCTAGAGTGTTTTTACCCCTTGGGATAATGCTATCTCCTATGAAGCCATACAATGGAGAACTCATTGGGGTCAACTTTCATTTTGTCAAAAGTGGTTCCAAAGATGATGTTGATAGAACTTCCATTATCCACTAACATTCTTTTCAGGCCGTTGCATGCCACGACTACCTTCCCTACTAAGGCGTCATAGTATGGATAATGTATACCTACTGCATCTTTTTGAGTAAATGTGATCGGCGAAATTGCTCTGGTGGAGGGTTGGTTAACTAAGAAGCTTGTTATGGGAGGGTCACTTGCTTCTCTAGCTTAATTTCTTTGTGAGTTCCTAGATTCTCCTCCAATATGTTGGCCTCCAATGATTGTATCAACTTCCCTGATAGGTTCCTGTCCATTGTTTGTTGGGGGCTCCATATTTTCCTTTGACCTTGTCTAGGCCTTTTTGTATCATTATCCCTTCCTTTTGGACAGTCGTTTTGGTTGGGGCTCTTTGGCTCTGAATTCCCATGCTTTTGGGTTTGTATGGGAGGAGCATTTCTCTGGGGGCTCCTTTCCCTCCCTTAGTTTATGTTACGGGAGATTCTTGCGACATCCCAGCAATTCTCTGTGCGGTGGCCATGCGATTGATGGTAGGTATAATAGCTGGGCGCTTCATCTCTATTTCTAGGTTCGTTGCCTCACCCCTTCTTTCCCTTGGCGGGTACCTCAGGTAGGGCTAGTACTGATGTATTTCAGCATTAGAGTATACCTTCTCATAAGCCAAAGTAGGTACTGCATCAAGTATTGCAGCAGCTAATGCTTGCCCATGGTTAAGTGGGGTATGATGATCTATTAAATGGGAGATAGGACCTCTTCCTCTTTGCATTTATGGAGGGAAAAGTCCCTGGCTGGCCCTGTTCCCGTGATCTCTCAATTCTTCATTGAGAATTTTCTGCCTTATCATTTCTAGTAAGGCATCATAGGTAGCATGGTCCTTGTTCTACATGTCTCTCCAAAAGAGAGAGTTCATGTCTAAAACTCCTTTCAAAGGAGTCAAAGCTTCCCTATCTGTAACTTGCACACAGTAGGTCATTTCATTGGTGAAAAGGGACAAGAAACTTTTCATAATGTCGTCATGTTGTTGTCGCATATCTTGCAAGCGTCGGATGTGCCTTTCACCTTCTTTGCTAGTAGCAAAGCACTTTAAGAACATCTTTTTAAAGTCCGACCAGCTGTGAATGCTACCTTTCGGCAACAGTGTATACCATTTTTCATCTCTTCCACTTAGAGTCAGGTGAAAGGCTCTACACTTCATAGCTAGGATGACTCTTTTCAAGTTCATGTACGTTTTGAAGCTGTTAAAGTGCTTTACGGGGTCACCACTTCCATCATATTTAGGGATTTTAGGGAGTGTGAAGTGGTTCAGTATAGGGGCATTCTTTATAGCTTGTGAGAATGGTAAGTAGTCATCATCATCATCGAGATCGCAGGACCTCTATGGTTCATCAGAATCTTCGTCCCTCCCTTGGTGAGTTTGGAGAGGTAGTTGTGAGGGTCCTGCTTCACTCATTGCCCAGTCCCTTCTTTCCCTCGTATTTCTAGGAGGATGAATCTAGGGTTTCTCATGGTATGTTGGTTCTTGCCCTTCGTATCGAGGAGGTTTCTTCTTTTTATTATTACAGTTAAAACTATTGTATAGTATAATTATTTTACTTTTTACATTAGAAGTCATCGTGTGGGGTGACATTAAGATTGAGGTTACCATGAAGGGGTAACCATTGCATGTTGGGAATTATATGTTAATTATTTGCCTTAAATTTTTTGTGAATTTGTTGTGAATTGTTTTTTCACTAATAGAATTGTATGTGACATTAGGAAATTTTTGTTTGACTATTGTGTGTGAATTGTGTCTGTGCTTTCCTTGTAGTCATTGTTGGTTACATTTTGTGTTTTGTGTGCAATTTTTGGTTAAATGACAACACATTTTGAGTTGTGTTTTTCTAATGAAAAAATGTGATTTTTCAATTTTGCAAAATGAATTTTTTTTTTTATAAAACTATTGATGGTACATATAGGTCTAAGGCAAGTGGGAAAAATAAGAGTTTTTTTTAACCACAATATTTTTTGGACATATTGAAGGACACTATACTAGAAGTATAATAGGAGGAAAGATAAAGAAAGTGGAGAGACGAATGTTGCCACTGGGTCGAGTGATGTCTCGAGTGAGGTTTATTGAGAGTAAACATGATTACTGCTTTTGTATCTGTGTTATCTTTTCTGCATATATGATCATTTAATTCTGTTGCAATGTTATATGCTACACTTCCAATCTATTTAATGTGTGCAATTTTATGAATTGAGAGTGATTTTATTACTTTGTGTAATGTGCATACTTATTCGCTCTGTGAGTGTTGTGAGAAGTCGTGGTAGTAAGAATAAAGAGGGATAGTCGTTTTTCCCTTTATTTTTGTGAGCCTCTTTTGTGAGTGTAGTGAAGTAACCAACTCTTTCTTCTATTCTCTTTGTGAGTGCCACTTTCACAATTCCCTTTGGGGGATAAATCCTTTGTAGACTTCTTGAGCATTGGTGTTGGAGTGACCTTGTAGGGCGATAACCAACTTTTTCTTCTACTATCATTGTGAGTGTCACCTTTACCATTTCTTTTGTGGGACAAATCTTTTGTGGATTTTTTTAGCATTGGTATTGGAGTAACCTTGTGGTGCTGGGTCGATTTAGCCCTAACCTTTGTGGTCGCCAAATGTGTTGATTTGTCATAGTAAGTTTGAGATGCATTAGCAGTAAGTGTGAGGATGTCTATTGGTAATGTGGAGTATAGATGTCTAAGTGTACATTGGTAACATTTGGATCACGAGATGAGATGTGATCATATGTTGGTGGTGTTGATGTGAATTGAGAGAAAACGTGAGTGTGTGGCCGTCTTTGGATTCTTTTGAGAGTTTCCAATTGCCTTCTCTATTCTACTCTTTCTTTATAGATGCATACTAACTATCTGTTAAGACTCTGACAAGTAGAGTATAAGAGAAAGACACTTTTATCACTTCTGTTAGGTGGATACTCATTATCCACATGAGTCGAGAGAAGTAGGGGTAGTGAGAGAGGATTATCTCGTAAACTTAAGATCTCGATTAGACATATATTAGTAATCAGTCTAGTGAGTATAGTAGGTGATGAAAGGAAATATGTGTTCTCAAGGTATGAGTGGCATGGAATGGGATAAGATAAGTGTGGTGAGATTTTCTCGATGAGTCATTTATGCATTTGTTGCACATGTGTTAGCTAGTCCATTGATTAACTTGATGTTAATCTCTTGTTCTGTGTGAATATGTTTTGAAAATATTTGTGTTATCATATGTTATATATTCATCGCATGTTGTATATGCTCTTGATCAATTACTTGATTATTTTTTCCTACTTATGATTTTTGACCTTAGACCTGGTCAGTACATGGAGCAAGTATGATATGTGTTTTGGGTTCAAGACACGAGGTAAGGTCTGTGATTCTAATATTATTAGATTATCTTGATTATGAAAGTATAAATTTTGTATTTTATTTGCTTGAAGGTTGATTGGGTATCAATGTGAAAATTTGTTGGGTTTTGATAATAGTGCAATTATCACATTTTTCATCCACTAGTAATTATATTTTCATAATTTATTGGCACCTAAATGTTCTAAGTACACTTATATTTTGGTTTAGGTTGCGAATGGATGAATACGGCAGAAATAAGAAGAAACAAGTGAAAGAGGACCAAAATGGAGGAAACTGGAAAGTGAAAGTTCAGGGACTAA
>CAIGRF010210652.1:35482-47047 GCA_903798235.1 Fraxinus ornus
CGTGGTAGTAAGAATAAAGAGGGATAGTCGTTTTTCCCTTTATTTTTGTGAGCCTCTTTTGTGAGTGTAGTGAAGTAACCAACTTTTTCTTCTACTATCTTTGTGAGTGTCACCTTCACCATTTCTTTTGTGGGACAAATCTTTTGTGAATTTTTTGAGCATTGGTGTTGGAGTAACCTTATGGTGTTGGGTTGATTTAGCCCTAACCTTTGTGGTCGCCAAAGGTGTTGATTTGTCATAGTAAGTTTGAGATGCATTAGCAGTAAGTGTGAGGATGTCTATTGGTAATGTGGAGTATAGATGTCTAAGTGTATATTGGTAACATTTGGATCACGAAATGAGATGTGATCATATGTTGGTGGTGTTGATGTGAATTGAGAGAAAACGTGAGTGTGTGGCCGTCTTTGGATTCTTTTGAGAGTTTCCAATTGCCTTTTCTATTCTACTCTTTCTTTATAGATGCATACTAACCATCTGTTAAGACTCTGACAAGTAGAGTGTAAGAGAGAGACACTTTTATCACTTCTGTTAGGTAGAGACTCATTATCCACATGAGTCGAGAGAAGTAGGGGTAGTGAGAGAGGATTATCTCGTAAACTTAAGATCTCGATTAGACATATATTAGTAATCAGTCTAGTAAGTATAGTAGGTGATGAAAGGAAATATGTGTCCTCAAGGTATGAGTGACATGGAATGGGATAAGATAAGTGTGGTGAGATTTTCTCGAGGAGTCATTTATGCATTTGTTGCACATGTGTTAGCTAGTCCATTGATTAACTTGATGTTAATCTCTTGTTCTGTGTGAACATGTTTTGAAAATATTTGTGTTATCATATGTTATATATTCATCGCATGTTGTATATGCTCTTGATCAATTACTTGATTACTTTTTCCTACTTAGGATTTTTGACCTTAGACCTGGTGAGTACATGGAGCAAGTATGATATGTGTTTTGGGTTCGAGACACGAGGTAAG
Source organism: Fraxinus ornus (assembly GCA_903798235.1). Taxonomy (NCBI): domain Eukaryota; kingdom Viridiplantae; phylum Streptophyta; class Magnoliopsida; order Lamiales; family Oleaceae; genus Fraxinus; species Fraxinus ornus. The sequence continues at coordinate 36,458 of CAIGRF010210652.1, forward strand.
GTCTGTGATTCTAATATTATTAGATTATCTCGATTATGCAAGTATAAATTTTGTATTTTATTTGCTTGAAGGTTGATTGGGTATCAGTGTGAAAATTTGTTGGGTTTGATACCCAATAAATTCGTGCGATGATTTAAAATAGATGTTGGATAACTTATCGACATCTTAGTGCTTGGCTCGATCCGGAAACAACCAATACACTTTGAGGATGACCCAAGTTTTGGATAGTGTTTGGTTTTGGTTAGTTTGGCCCCATTGGTTGATTTAGGCATTGATTTATGTAGTAGCCCATTTGCCTCGGCTTTGTGTTGGCCCATTTGTGAGTCATGGTCAAATATTGGATGTGACCTAATGCTATATTGGTTTTTCATTCCAACATCGTGTGTGTGTGCAATGGAGAAAGAGTAAAAGAGAATGCCATCTTGGGTTGAGTTTTGAGAGATTCAACCATTTTTACTCCATCCTTTCTTCTATATTGTAGCCACCACCACCTTTAGCATCCTTTGTCGGTTAATAAAGGGTAACCGGAATGGGTGAAATAGAGATAGTCGGAAATGCAAGTTGTGGGTCGAGCAAGCCATGTTTTGGTGTTTGTTTGATGATTTTTCTAAGCTCGGAATCAAAATTTCTCGAAGATTTCAGCAACATGTATGGTCGCCATAGGTTTTAATCTTCGATTATCAAGATCTCTAAGAATAAGAATAATGCACCATTTTTGCAAGCACGAGAGATTGTAAGGCTACTTACTGGTTGTGTAAATAAAATCATGTGAGATAAATATTGTATATGATACGTGTAATTTCTACACATATCCGAGCCATTTAAATGAACATTTGAAAGAAAAATTGATTGGATTGATATTTAATATGGTTAAATATCGATTATTGTAAATTATATTTAGGTTTAGATGGCTTTTGATCAAAAGAAGTGATAATCGACAAAGGAAGGCCGAAAAAGAAAGAATTCCAAAATTTAGGGACTAAATTACAAATATTCAAAAGTTGATTCGAACCAAAGAATGAAGATTGATGATCACATGGAGCCAATTGGATAAAACTATAAGATAAATGAATAAATTTGCATATGAAAAGGATTCAAGATGGAAGAGGAAGAAGAGTTAGGGACCAAAGTGAAGGAACGACAAAGATTACTCCTTAAGGTCACAAGGAGTAACCGCTTGAGATCACAAGAGGTACCGGTTCAACCAAGTGCCCAAGCAGCATAATTCTAATTGATTAGCCTGCATGACCACTGTTATTATGCATGTGCGATAACAAGGGTATATCTCAGCAAGACGTTGGAGTATCATTTTTTGTGTAAAACTCTTCTTAGCAATCATATTGGACGTGGATTTTGACTTAATTTCTGTGTCTATGAGTATAGAACATCAGCCAATATCGAAAGATACATCTCATATCATACAATATATTAATGCTTGCGAATCAAGGGAGGTCAAATGACATTATTTTAGAAGAAACTAAGAGGAATGATACAAGAAATTCATATTTTGAAGATTAAATCTTGGTTTTGGGACAAAGAAGAGGAAGATACAACTGGAGATTAACCAAAGAAGATGAAGAGATTCAAGCTTTAGCGGCTTCTCCTCTTTTTCTTCAGGTATCTCAATTCCCGGTGATGTCATATAAACAAAACATGAATTCTTGCAACTTTATAATGTTAGGCTAGATTTTAAGCCATTAAGACATAGATAAACCATTTTATGAAGTTTCAACATCAATTTCAATACTTTGATACTCAATATTTCAATATTTTAATACACAATATGCGTTTATTCTTGGATGATTGTTATATGATTTAATATTTTTTTTTTCAATTATGTAATCAATAATTGGATTTATGTGTGATTTTTATTGTTATCGAAAGAAATAACAAGAAAGATAGCATATTACAACATTTCAATTGGTATTCTATTGTTTTAATGCATGCTTTCATGTTTGTATCTTTTATAGAGATATATGAAGGTTACATGAGATAATTGATATAATTATACTCGAGAGATATTATTAAATGAATTGTGAATATTGATTAATAAAAATTAATAAAAATTGTTACGGTACTGAGTGGTATTAAAATAAAATAATAAAGTGGATTCAAAGTCTTAGTGCATATTTTAATTAAGTTTACAAAACTTTCTCAATTGCTTATTATTTAATTTAGCCCCAGTTTGATTCCCTTTAATTTATCTTACATTATTTCTCATCCTCATTTTCAACCACACATTTACACAATAAAATATTCTACAAGTAAACCCAAAACTTTTCCTACTTTTTAACCACATCTCAAAAAAAAAATGTTATTCAAAACATAGTTTTTTTATAAATAAAGGCCACCAAACATGGGCTTAGATATTTAGTATAAACTCATAAAAATAACTTAGCTATTTGATTGGAGTATGTATTAATTAGAACTAGATTAAGTACAATCTCTTAGGATGAAACTTTATTCATCATTATATTACTTATCTATGAGACCGTGCACTTGTGGGATTTCGCCGATTGCTAAGAATTATAATATTTAATTAGTTTAGCTAGTTATAGATTTAATCTAATTTTTTATTGCTTTATTAGTTTTAATTTATATAATAAAAAATTAAGGTGTTTCCTCTCATTCTTTTCAAGATTTTGTATGCAAAGTTCGAGATATGATGATCTTGCTCCAATAATCTGAAAATTGAACGAACATTCAAGTTGAGAATAAAAGAAAAGACGTTGGCAAACCAAAAATAGCAAGAAACAACAAGGGAGAAAGCCAGGACATGTAGCAAAATTAAATAAGATGTATGTTATACAAGAATGATAGTACATGCAAAAACATTCAAATTTGATGGTCGTTGGGATGAATGAAAGTGTAGTAATCCCATTGTATGGGAAATGAAAACAAGAGACTAATATGGGAACATAGGGTTCCACAAATGGTAGAGAGTCAATCAAGCATAACTTATCTAGCATTCGGGCAAGCAAAATTCCATTTGAGGACAGACAGAATGCCTTACAGTTTTTCAGAAGACCCAATGACAATCCAAATACTCACATCTCGAGGTTTTTGGATATGCATGCAATTTTTGATTATATGAGAGTTTCTAGTGATGCAATTAGATTGAGGCTCTTTTCTTACACTTTTAGAGATTTGGCTAGAGAATTGTTGGACACATTCTACCTAATAGCATCACCACATGGAACAATTTAAGTTAAAAATTCTTAAACAAATTCTTCCCGCTATAGAGAATTGCCAAAGTTGAGAGATGGAATCACTACATTCTCTCAACTTGATTAGAAATGCTATTAGTGGAGTATGAGAGATTCAAATGGCTACTCGTATAGTGTCGACAACATGGTTTGCAGAAATGATTACAATTCCAGTATTTTTACATTAAGGTAAATTTAATTAGCAAGGTTAATGTTAATTCTGTATGTGATGTGTCAATCGTCAAAATGACAACGGATCAGATATATGAAATAATGGATGATTTAACATATGCTAGTGCATTATGTCCATTTGATTGAACAAGTAGAAGAAAAATTACTAGAATTCATGAGGTTGGCACACTAAGAAAAATATTAGCTGAGTTGGCAGCACTAAGAAAATGGAAAGTATTAATCCTTCGGTGAGTATAGCTTTAACATTTGGGCCTAAATGTAATCATTGTAATGGAAATCATGAAAGTGGGGATTGCAATGAGAGAAGTCCATTTGCTAAATCGAGAGAGGGATTTAGGAGGATTATGGAAGGTATTAAATAAAATAATAAAGTTTTGGGGACTGAAGTGGGGTGAAAAATAAAAAGCTTGGAGTTTCATAGGAGTCATTGGAGAAGCTGAAAAGAAAATTCCTTGGCCAAGTGTCTTCTTTAAATAGCGAAGAAGATGACGTCCTGCCTTTAAATGTGGTAACCGTGGTTTTGAGAAGAATTGGCTCAACTTGTGGACAACAAAAGTAATATCTGGACGAGATATAGTCAAGTAAATTAAATGGCCAATGAGTCTTCTCTATAGTGTGGGGCATCAGGTAGTAGATCTTGTTGTAAAGGAAATCAATCTCCAATTCGCCAAGGATACCGGGCTCAGTCACAATCGACACAACAATCACAACCCGAACACAACAAAACTTCACCTTAGACCTTATGAACCGTATGCTTCTACTTATTGCCCACAAAGGACTAATCAAGGAGAGGTCATTTGACAACAAATTGCCTAACAGATCTCCTTCATAATAACTTAGGGACAATTTTGGGTCCATAGGTGCAACTACAGGTTTGCAGTCCAAATACCCTATGTCTTCAAGAAGTTGTAGTGTGTACTGCCTCTGAGATGGTACAATTCCTGATTTTGATCAAGCAATCTCAAGCCCCAGAAAATATTTCAGTGTCCCCAAGTCCTTTAACTTGAACTGAGAATACAAGAACTCTTTCAAAGAGTTGATAATTTTGATATTTGGACATGTGATAACTATGTCATCAACGTACACCAATAAGGCAACAAATTGAGCTTCAGATCCTTTGGTGAATAAAGAAAAATCAGCTTTAGGCTGTATGAAGCCAAAATGAATGAGAGCTTGAGAAAATTTAGAGTTCCATTGTCTTGAAGCTTGCTTGAGTCCATAAATGGACTTGTGCAATTTGCAGACCAGTTTCTCCTTTCTTGCTAGATAGGTTGTGTACATCATAGGCAAGAGGGAAATTCATGTAGACTTCTTCAAACAAATCTCCATTCAAAAAAGCATTATTGATATCAAGTTGTACTAGGTACCAATTTTGATAGGAAGCAAGAGCCAACAGAACTTTAACATTTACTATTTTTGCCACAGGAGAAAAAGTGTCAAAGTAATCAAGTCCCTCTTGCTCAGTATAGCCTGTTGCTACAAGGCGTGATTTGTGTCTGTTGACAGTCCCATCTGATCTTTATTTAGTCTTGTAGATCGATCGACAATCAATGGAGTGTTTACCTATGGCAATGGAACAATAGACCATGTGTTATTACTCTCCATAGTCTCTAACTCTTGCTTCATAGCTTTAAGCCACTGTGGAAGTTTGACAGCCTGATGAAAGTATTGTGGTTCACAATGATCTGAAATACTCAACACAAGCTCTTTATGAGAAGGAGATAAAGTAGCATATGAGACAAAACTGTCAATATAATGAGGAGAATCTTGTGCTGTCACATGACAATGAAAGTCCTGTAGATATGTAGGAGGTTTAATACTTCTCTGTGACCTTCGAAGAGCTTCATTAGATTGCAGGTTATTGAACTGATTATCAATAGGAGATGATGATGTCCTTAACTCATGTGTAGGCACACCAGGAGACTGAGAATCTGTTTGATGGGAATCAAATGAAGTAGGCTCTAGCTGAGGTGAGCTATTGGAGATTGGTCTAGACTTATGTTGATCAATACAAACGCGTTGCTCCAGTGGTAATACCAAATCAAGAAAAGGATTATCTGCTTCTACAAGCAACTTTATGAAAAGGAAAAACTTTCTCATGGAAAGTATCATCTCTAGATATGAAGTTCCGTTTTGATACAACATCATACAACTTGTATCCCTTTACTCCTGCTGGATATCCCAAAAACACACAAACTAAAGCACGAGGCTGAAACTTCGTTCTATAAGCAGTCAAGGTTGATGAAGAGGCCAGGCAAACGAACACTTAGAGGATGTAATAATCTGCAGGCTTATTATGCAAAACTTCATCTGAGGATTTATTTTTCAAGAGAGGAGAGGGAGTTCTGTTGATCAAACAAGTTGCTGTCAATATACAATCTGTCCAAAATTTGATAGGAATTCGAGATTGAAAGTATAGTGCCCTTGCCACATTTAAAGGATGTTGATGTTTACGTTCCACGACTGAATTTTGTTGAGGCCTTTCTACACAACTAAACTAGTGCAAGACACCCTTCTCAGCAAACAGATCTGTGAATGCCAGTTCTCGTGCATTATCTGATCTAAACACCTTTATTTTTGTGTTGAATTGAGTTTCTACCATATTAAAAAATCTTGGAATGACCAAGGTTGCATCGGAGTTATGTTTCAATAGGTATACCCAAGTGAATCTGGAACAATCATCTACCAAGGTTAAGAAATACTTGTGTTGTGTGTAAGATTCAATATGGTAGGGTCCCCATTAACACAATGCACCATGTGAAAAGCACTGCTCAATAGATGATTATTAGGATGGAAAGACAATCTTCGTTGTTTGGCAATAGGACATACAAAACACGGACCATCTTTATTCAAATTCAAGTTGTCACATAAAAAGTAACATTGCAAATTATTCAATCTTCTAAAAGATGGATGACCAAGCCTATTATGCCAAATCTGAATTGAAACATTGTTTACACAAATATTTGAATCAAAATTAAAACATCTTGTATCAAGAACATAAAGGTTTTGCACTTGATCACCCTTGCCAATCATCCTCCCATTGTTGATTTCCTGAATAGTGAAATGATCACGAAGGAAATTGATATTGAGTTGTGAATTAAATGTGAGAGCACTAACAAATAATAGATTGAATTTGAATTGAGGCACAAATAAGATATCATGAAGCACCAGATTAGAAATCAACCAAACTTCACCAGATAGTTTAACCAAAATCTGTGTGTGATTAGGCAAGGTCACAGTTGAATCTTCAATAACTTTCAAGGATGTGAAGGCAGCTGCATAAAGACAGATGTGCCTGGTTGCACCTGAATCCACTATCCAAACAGTATTGGAAGATAATATAGGATGCAAAGATACCCAAGAACATATACCTGTAGTATAAGAATTAGATGTATTGTTTGATGATCAGAAGTATTTGCATCTGAAGTCAGGTGATTTGCAACCATAGACAATAATTGCTGATGCTGAGATGAACTGAGATTCTGGACAAAATTCCCAAAGTCAGGCTTCAATCTGAGGAGTAACTGATGTAGATACTTGATTCACTTTATTGGAATTAGGATAGCGATTCTCCTTTGGTCTCTATTTGTAACCTGGTCGATAACCATGTATTTTATAACACTTTTCATTTGAATGTCCATGATAATTGCAATGAGTGCAAAATGGTCGTCCTTTTTTTTTTTTTTTTGGTAATTAGTAGTAGCTCTAATTTTCGAGATAGTGCTATAGCCATCTGCTCCTTTGTTACTTTCAGATTTAAATGCAAAGGCCATAGCTCCATTATGGTTTGATCCTGATGCAACTTGCGTACCTATCTTTTTCTGGTGTTCCTCTTGAGTAACCAGGGCAAAAAAATTGTTGATAGAAGGCAGATGATCCATGAGAAAAAGCTGTCCTCTTACATGAGAAAAGGAATAATTTAGCCCTATGAGGAATCACATAATGTATTCCATTTGATAATGAGCATCCAGTTCCTTCACACCACCACAAGTACACTTGCCACAGCTACAATTAGGATGATAATTGCTCAATTCTTCCTAAACAGTTTTGAGTTTAGTAAAATAGATGCTAACAGTGTTCTGATCTTAAGACAAATTCATCAGTTCTTTCCTCAATTGAAAAATGCGTGGTATGTTTTTTTGTTGGAACCTATCTTTTAAATCATTCCAAATCTCATAGGCAAACGCTGCATAGATAACACTAGCAGGTATTTCTTTTAAGACTGAGTTTAAGATCCAAGATATAACAATATTGTTATTTCTCATCCATGAATTGAGCTGATCTTGATCATTACCTTCTTGCTTATCTATGGTTCCATCAACAAAACCAATTTTGTTCTTCACAGACAAGGCTATCAGCGTCACTCGACTCCAGGAGGCATAGTTATCTCCTGTTAGATGCTGTGAAACAAGGACCAAACCTGGAAAGTCCGAATGGTGAAGAAAAAATGGACTGGAAGGATCATCAATGACAGATTTGCTAGAGGACGACCTTGCATCGGGTGCACTTAGTGAATGTGTCGGTTCCATTTAGGATGAATCAATAAAAGACCATTGATTGAAGAAAGAATTAGACTGAGGCAACTATGAAGCTAGCTCTGATACCATATTAAGTTCATACTCAGTTTAGAGAAAATAGAGGGAAATTGTTTTCATTTCAATTCAATTCAATCTGTTCATGAATTACAGAAAAGTATCAATAAATAAATAATAACAAAAGAATCTCCTAACAAACTAACAGAAAATGGAAGAATCTAGATGCCAACTAACTAAGCTAACTAATTATAAGCTAACAACTAATACAACTAACTAATCTTCAATAATGGCATATGGCTGATTGAAGAGATGATTGCTAATTGAATGGTCGCTAATTGAGCGACTGAAGGAGAAGAAAGGGTTTGGGTGAAAGAAGCTGAAAGAAGCATGGAAAAAAAGAAAGGAAACGCGAAGAAGAAAAAATGAAAGAAAAGAAAAATAAAAGAAATCTCAACATAAAAAAGTGGGCATTTTTAACAGTGACTTTTACGGAGTGCTCAATATGGATGTCTAAATATTCAACTTTTACGGTGTGTCAAATAAATAAATCATAAATACTTTAATTATTACAGCACATATTTAATGCATGCTGTAAAAAATCTATTTTAATGGCACACTTTATATGCAAGTCATAAATTAATGTCGTAAAAAACTACTTCTGTTGTAGTGTCATATGATATGTACTTGGCGTCTGACTAAAAGGATTAACATATTCATAAAAGAGCAATATTTAATATAAGTGAAAATGGGAAAGAAAATATTTTTGAAAAAATTTACCCTTTTAGCCACATGTCATATGCGTGTCGCTAGGACATTTCATGTTTAAATAGACATTTTTCAGGAGGTGGGGATACCGATTGCACAAATTTAAAAGGTTGGAGACGTGAAAATGCTATAAATAAATGATTGAGAACATAGTTGTTACACTTGTGAAAAGTTAGAATTTTACTAGAATTTAGCATTGGTTGGGTTATACGTGCATTGCTAATCTGTAGGGGCAGAATTCTTGAACAATAAATAATCCATCCAATGACGGAGAGATCCTCGTTTGAATCGAAATTTCCTTGCATAGTTGGGCTGCTCAAGTTTCATTTACACAAGAAAACATTTGAATCAAAACCATTATCTTATGTTTCCTTCTTTCCTTCATTAGTACTTATTTTTTTTTTTTAAAAATAGATTATGATTAGATTTTCTTGATGACCATTATTAAATATTTTTATATGGTTAATAATTAGACTTTCTTGATTATCATTATTAAATATTTTCAGTATGAATAATGATTAGATTTTTTTGGTTATCCTGTTTGTCTATTTAATGGAACCTTGTATAAAATTTGTAATGCACGAATGGTAGAGCTCAAGTTGCAACATATTATAAATGAGGAATGATTGAAATTAATATACAATACATCGTAGATAAGGTGTATGAAACTTACCACTAAATGAATAATATTATGCCCCCGTTTGGCACCCTTTAATTTCTCTTTCTCTTTCTCATTTTTTATTTCAACCACACATTCTCTTAATAAAATAATATTACACACAAATCAAAAAAAAATCATCACTTTTTCACCTCACATTCTCACATCAATCACTATTCCAAAATTTATATTCCCCTCAAAATGGGTTTCAAACAGGGGCTAAATAAATTGCATAATCTTGTTGTTGTCTATTGTGATAGCCAAAGTGTCATTCATTTGTTCAAAAACTCAATTTTTCATGATAAGACTAAACATATAGATGTTAGGATGCATTTCATTAGAGATATAGTTCAAAAAGAATCCATATTGCTTGAAAAGATCCCTACACAATTTAATCTCACTGATATGGGAACAAAGGTACTTCCTCTAAACAAGTTTAAGTCTTGTTTGCAAATTCTAAGAATTGATATTAGTTAAACTTTATGTTTTCTGCGAATTTAAATCTTCCTGGTGCTGTTGTTGATAAAAGCTGATGTGTTTGATTGTTATATAACATTGGCATCAAGGGGGTGTTTTGATGGGTTGTGATGCCATTCTTATCAATTGTATCTAAACCATTTTGGGAAATGATGAAACGGGCTTGGCCCAACTTGCTAGAAATTATTTGAACCAAATAATATTGCCTAATAACTCAAGGAAACCGATCCAAAACCCAGCCCAATCTATCGCCACATGTGCTACTTGGGACCCTTGATTTCATGGCTAATCTACGATCTTTGTGATGTGTATATATGGAAGATAGATGGTCACTTGAGCTCTTAATTTTCATTATGTTTTCTGCTTCGTGTACGAGAAGCTTTTGGGTTCCTTTTTTCCCTTCGTACTGGTTCTTCTCTTGATTCTCTTTTTTTTTTTTTCAATACTTAGTGTAGAGATTAAAACTTTTGGTTTTAATCATCAATCTTTGTGATTGTGGTCTTTGTGATTCTTCAATTGAGAGTTTAGCGAGATAGATTGGCTGTGTAATCTTGGACCTTTGAGTAGCTATGTTGGGCGATTTCTTTAAGGTCTGTTGGTGTCTTTGTAGCTGTTTTCTTGTATAGAAGGGTACACTGATTTGATTCTGAGCCTAATGTGATAATCAATCCTTTGGTGCTATTGTATTTGGGTATTCTTGGTGAATCTGTGTTTTTGCTTCCGTTGTGATTTTGCTTTACAGCTTGGAGTTTTTTTT
>CAIGRF010210675.1:8988-25842 GCA_903798235.1 Fraxinus ornus
AAATACATCACTGAAAAAGGAGAAGAGGGACACGATATCCATATCTTTCCTTCCACATATTCTACAAAAGAAAAAGAGATTTGTTCTTGAAGATCTCGGTTAGGTGATCATTGATAGTGTGATAATCTCGAAATCATTCCGTCGGAGTCCAAACAGTTTTGTCTCTTGCCGGAAAGTGTCTCCCGCGTTCATCCAAAATCAACTACCGTCATCATTCCGGTAGAAACGCGCCGGATCCGTACTTGACGTGGCGAGAGTGAGCCCGATATCTGTTGAGTTCATTTTTTGAGGTCAACATTAGTATTCCTAGTATATGAAATGTCTTATTAGTCATTTAATTTTAAACAACATCAAGTTAGTCCTCCAATCTTTCTAAAATATCAATTTAGTCCTCCAACTTGTCAAAAGCATCAAGTTAGTCCTCCATCTATCTTGAAACGCGATGCTAGTCATCCAACTATTCAGTAACATCATGTTACTCTTCCAAGTACTGTGAAGCGTCAAGTTAGTCCTCCAATTATTCCAAAGCGTCACGTTACTCCCAGAATTTAAAGTCAAGCCTCCAACCATCAAAAAATAAGCAAGTCGTAGTGTCAACGTTTGCTGTCATACGCGGTACATAAAAGCAGCCTGCTCTTGGTGAAGATGTTTTGGGAGCCTTTCGCTGAAATTGGTGAAATCAAATCTCGATCCCCATATAGATCTTATTTCTCGATTCCTCTTTGGAGTCCCAGATAACAACAATCCGGTTTTGTTTACATTTTGTGATCTTTCAAATTCCCCAGTCGCCGAGCTCTGGATTGGAATTCTTCGTCAATTCAATCCAAAATGCTGTTCTTAAAATCAAACCCATTTCACAGGAGTTCTTTTTCTCTCTACCTTTTCCTCGTGTTTCTCCTCTTTCTTTTCTTTTCCCCTCTTGTGATTTTTGCTCAGGTATTTATATTTGTTTAGTTTTTCTCTTTTCTACGTGTTCATATCTGGATTTTGATGTTGTGGGATATCTTGGTTTGGTTTTTTGTATGAAATAATTAGGGTTCTGGAAGGGAGGAGTCAATTGCTGGAATCAAGGATCTGGGCAGACGAAGTAAAGTGAGTATACTCTTTGTATAAATGAAATGTTTCAAAGTGGCTATGTCCGAGTAAAATAAATTGGAACCTTGGTTGAAGAATATTAAAGATTTATGGCTAATTAATATCTATGGATTTACTGTTAAAGTTCGATGATAATTAATTTTTTTTAAAATTTTGCTGAACAGATTTTTGTAGAGAAAATAAAGACAGGTGTTGCAATAGATGAGATTGACCCTGATTCCATTAATCTTGGTGTCAAGTTGGACTCCGGTCTTGGAGTATTTGATGCTTTCTTTGCAAGTTTTTCCATGATTCTTGTCAGTGAGGTTAGTAAATGCATTTCATTAGTATGATATGCTGCCAAATTTATCAATTTGAGCACTGTTAGTGGGTTTTCTATGCTCTTGTTTTGATGGTTCTTAGTGTTTTCTAAGACTTTGATCTTATTTTGATGAGACTACGTAGTCTGCTTATTTAACTCTTTTGGCATGACTTTATCTTGTGGAGTACTTACTTTGGCTTATTAATTCGTATTACTTNGGCTTATAAAATGAATTTACTTTCAGGCACAGAATTAATTCAGTTTGTTGGGAGCTTTCATCGGTTATTCCTTGAATATTGTCTAATGGTGGTTCTGCTTTTAGATTGGAGATGAGACTTTTATAATAGCAGCTCTCATGGCAATGCGTCACCCCAAGTCAATTGTTCTATCTGGTGCACTAAGTGCCTTGTTTGTGATGACAGTAAGTTATTTTTTTTTTCTTGTTTCCTGAAATGAAGCGTATTCTTCCTTCTAAGCTCCATTTCCCTTATAATTTCACTTGTTTAGACAATATTTGGTGTCCTGTGTTTTTGGTTCTCAAAACTGTTGTCTTACGGATTATTCTAAGGCTGGACTTGTTGCACATGTGAATTAGGTACTTTCGACTGGTCTTGGTAGGATTGTACCTAATTTAATATCAAGAAAGCATACAAACAGTGCAGCTACCGGTTGGTGATTTATTCTACTTTTTAGTAATTTATGCATACCATTCTTCTATTCTTTTTTATCATGCCTTTTTCCAAATAATGCAATCAAATGAGTCGACATTTACTTGTAAAAGGATTATTTTTCTCAAACGATGTGAAATTCAATATGGCTTATTAAGTTAACACATTGTGTTCCCTTTTTATGTTATTAAAAGTAATTCAAGAAAATTCAACCTAGATGTTTGTTTGCTTGTATATCTTTTGATGTTGAAAGGCATGGAGAGACTAAAGTTCGCATGTCTAGTGGTGAATCACACATGGCTATGATGGTGGTGACTTTCCACCCTAGCTTAAGTGGATTCTTCCACCAAAATAGTTGGTTCAACATCTAATGCTTCTCAAACCCATGTGATGCATTGACAGAGAACAAAATAAAGGAGAAGAGAAAGAAAATTAGAGAGAAGAAATAGAAAGAAGAAAGGAGAGGAGAGAATTAGGCGGAAAAATTAGATAACAGAGAAGCAGAATTGGGGAAGGGAAATCTGAAATATAATTAATAGCTTGAATACAGTGAAATTCTAGATTTTAATGGAACTCTTAACCCCTGTTTGAGGCCCATTTTTTTAGTACAAATTTTGTGAGAAGTGATTTTTTTGGAGAATGCGTAGTTGAAAAAGTTTTGGGCTTATGTGCAAAGTATTTATTGGGAGAATATGGGGTTGAAAATGAATTTGGGAAAAAATGAGTTTTAAAGAATGGGGCTTAATAAATAGCTACTAAAAATAATAAAATTTTAGTTAATCAAAATTCAAAACTATTAAAATTTGATCTAAAACAAACTTTATCTTTTAAATCCTATTTATCTTAATATATCTTCAATTATCCATCATGAGTACTCTCCTAAGTTTACTCTTAAACATCCCACCAGCCAAATCGACAAGAGAATCGATAAAGGACAAAAGAAAACCTCATCTCTTTTCAAAGTCACTTCATGTCAACCCCACACTCAGCTGTTTACTTCGCACCACCCAGCACAATCCTTCCTTCACCCACTTGCCATCTACTAACCTGAAATATCTGGTCCATTCCTAACACGCCTCTGTCACCCGCTTCTCATGCAATTATCTGATGCTATTGCTGCAAGTGAAGACAGAACCTAGAAGAAATCATCCTGAAGAAATAAAGAAGTGATAGTTAGCAAGTTCAATAAGTTTTGAGGACGTTCAATTGAACTCACATCTCGAACTAAGTTCTTAATAGCAGATTGAAAAAAAAAAAAAGGAATTCAGTTCAAATCGTTTTAGTTGTCTCTCTTCGATGATATGAACAATAAATGAATTTAATTGTTTTACCCTTTCAATTATTTCTTGCTAAAATAGTTCAAAGGAAAAGGAACTAATAGTTCGTGTATTGAGATTTGAAAATGATTTGATGAAATTGAGATGCGGTGAATCAAGAAGAATGAGATCGAGACAGGTGGTGGTGGATGGAAGTATGATTGTATTTTTGGAGGCCTGACGATAGGTGTAGTAGTGAGGAGGAACTCGAGGGTGGGCGGGCGAAGACAGCACTGGGGAATGAGAATGAATGAAGAAAACAGGAGTGTGTGGATGGAGAAGGCAGATGGGGTTAAATGAGGGAGAAATTATGTATGTATTTCAAGTAATTGAATCATATATGGNGGTTTTTTTGTATTATTTTACTTAGATTTTTTGTTTTTTGTGAGGCTTACGCCTCAATCCGCCTCGAGGCTTACGCCTCGCCTCATAAAGAAAAACCGCCTCAGTACTTAGTTTCGCCTTTTTAAACTTTGCTCGAGGGTGGGCGGGCGAAGACAGCACTGGGGAATGAGAATGAATGAAGAAAACAGGAGTGTGTGGATGGAGAAGGCAGATGGGGTTAAATGAGGGAGAAATTATGTATGTATTTCAAGTAATTGAATCATATATGGTTTCACAAACGTTAGATGTTTCAAGGATTGAGAATAAGAAGTACCTTCTTAAGGCTATCGAGTAAAGTTCCTACCACTGCTTTGCTCAAAGTTTTTTATTGATTTGCAGGGCCTATAGTTCCTGCCTCTTATAAGCTGACATCTAAATTTAGGTTTTTCATCTGGTTGAAACTTGATTTGCTTGAAGCCCCTTCTTAGGGTGCTCATGTACATTTCTTAGCTATAAAATGCAACACTCTTGTTATTAACAATCATGTGGCATATTGACAAATATCACTGCTCTTGTATAGTTTGAATATCCTTAATGAGAATCAAAGAACAAACATTTTGCTTTCCAGTATTTCACATTTTTACTGCTTAATATTTATTCTGCTATTGGATATTCAAATTGGTTATGAATCTGAGAAGATACCCTCTTGCAGTTCTTTATGCCTTTTTTGGGCTCCGGCTTCTTTATATCGCGTGGAGATCGGATCCAAAAGCCTCGCAGAAAAAAGAAATGGAGGAAGTACGTTTTCCTAATTCTGAATGAGCTGTATGTAGACTGTAGTTATCATATCATATCCTAAGTCTTCTAATACGAAAGACCACAATTATAATTATTTTAGAGCTGAATTCTGTTCTTAGTTGCTGTGTGCTTTTGTTTAATGCAGTAGTGGCACTAGTTCAGTGTTTTTTTGGAAGTGCCCAAGGCTTACAGCCCGAGGTCTGCCTCAGGCATTCATTAGGAGCCTTAAAGCTTATCCTTGAATGTCCTGTTGTCAGGCTTATGCCTTAACTTACTGGTACATACCTCAAGGCATAAGCATTGAGGCAGCTGAGGCAAGTGTTGTGATCTGGCCTTTTGTAGTCTATTTTTGCTACTAGTCTCAACTTTATATGGGGCATTCTTTAGGAGCCTTAGGACTTATGTTTACGTTGTCCTGTTGTAAGACTTACGCCTTAACTAAGGCGCACACTTCAAAACTTTAAGCATTATGGCGCTGAGGTGAGCGTTGTATAGTCTGCCCTTTTGTGGTCTATTTTTTCACCTAGTCTCGACTTTTTAAGGGTTTTTGACTTGTTTACACAAGGACCAACCTTGAAAGCTAAAGAGAAAATTTTGATTTTAGAGAAGAAAAAATAGTCAGTGCTTGCCCAACCTTCTAGTACAATTGAAGTGTGTCCCCCAAGTGAAATTGCAACTTTTCAGTAGGTTACTAGTGACAGGAGACCTGTAACACAGTGTTGCTCATTGTTTCTTTTATATTTTTCTTGTTGTCTCAGTGTTATTCTTTTGTCCTTGGAGTTTCCTTTCTTTGAATGTTAAAGCAAGTAATTAGTCAGTTATTTCATTTATTTATTTTTTAAGACTTTTTGTCATTGTCAATAGTGGTTTTATCATGCTTGCACTGTTTTCTTAAGTGGTTTTGATGATAAAATTCTGTTAGTAACTTTGTTTTGCTTGTGAAAGTGCCATGTTGGTTTTATATTGGCTTACACTTGTCTTGGAAAAGGGTATTTAGGGCATAAAATGTGCATGTTTTGATTCAAGGATTAGAATTCTCGATGTTGCCGAAACGTGCATATGATTGATTCTCGATGTTGCCGAAAGTTTAAAGATACTTCTCGTTTCAGTATGACAACCCCTTCTTGTTTGCCTTGGAATCTCTCATATGCTGCTTGAATCAATTCATACCCCTATCCCCCTCTTGCCCTTTTATTACATGCTCTGGAAATGGCTTGACACTACGAATATGTCAGGTAGAAGAGAAACTTGAAGCTGGACAAGGGAAAACAGCATTTCGACGTTTCTTTTCTAGATTCTGCACACCAATCTATTTAGAGGTATACCTCACAACACACTTGAAGTAACGTTTCATGTTTCATTCTTACTGTGCTTTTTTTATATCTATTGTGTTTTTCAAGCTGATAAAATTCTGTGAAATCCTGAACATCTGGAAATTAAATTGCAAATGGCTAATCATTTATTTTTTCTTCTAACAATCTTCATATGCAGTCATTTATTTTGACATTTCTAGCTGAGTGGGGAGATCGTAGCCAGATTGCAACAATTGCAGTAAGATTCCCCTCCCCCCTGCTCTGAAGTTTCTTTGGGTTATAAATATATGGATGATCTTGAGCAAGCTCAACTTGTAAAGTGGTCATCGATCTTTTTCTTCACTTACTTTCTCCCATTTCTTGCTAAAAATCACAGCCAAATGTTTAGGTTTACTCAGGCATATTTCAATTGCTAAAGTATAAATTTGAATTGTTATAGAAGTTAAGTTGACGTGAGTGCTCTTTTGTTAAAGACAAAATTTAAGCAAGTAAATGTGTCATGTGTCCTTTAAGCATTTAGTTGAGGTACTTCACCGTATTAGCAGGAGAGGAGATCCTGAGTGCAAGTTTTGTCACATCCATATATGAAAATTGGGCACGTGTTGATAAAAATTGAATTCCTAGCCTGCACTTGAGGCGTTGTGTTGAAACTAAATTTAAGCAAGTATGCAAGCTTTTAAACATAGTAATTCGACATAAATATTTTACTAACTGATTTTTACTTTTTCTACAGTTAGCTACACACAAAAATGCAGTGGGAGTTGCTGTTGGGGCCATTATAGGACACGCCATTTGTACATCAGTAGCGGTTGTTGGTGGAAGCATTCTGGCATCAAAGATCTCACAGCGCACTGTTGCGACTGTTGGGGGATTGCTTTTCCTCGGTTTCTCCCTGTCTTCGTACTTCTATCCTCCTCTATAACCATTGGATAGATTAATCTGATTGTTTTAGGAAATGGTGGGTACCCGTTTAACTTGTTTTCATCTCCATTACCATAAAAGGTTAATATTGACACTGTCTAATAGCAGATCTTTTACCTTATTATTTTCGTACGTATAACCATACAGAAATATGTTACATGTTTGTTTGTCTGGAGAATGTTAAATCTTGATTGTCAATAGCTTGAATGTACATAATGGATTGGAATCCGAGTTTTGATGCACTACTTTGGGGAACTAATTAATCTTGCGATTGATGGATGGTCTATTGTTGCTAGTTCTTGGAAAATGTACCATAAGTAGTAAGGGAGATGCTACAAGTACAAAACCTTGTACAAAAGGGGCTACAAAATCGTCAAGTAGTAATATTTCTATCGTACATATTCAATAATATCTAATGTTAGTTGTACATAATCATTTACATATTGATTTACAAATAGATGACATGAGATTTTATTAAAATTTAACTGATTGTCTTCTTTCCTTTTTTCCTTTTTTCCTCTCTTCCAAACTGTTTTCTTTTTCTTTCCACGTATATCAATCTGTAAATAATTATGTACATGTAGCATTATTCTTCTCAGAATGATGTATATATCTTGGGGACAATGATGTATAATTCACTTTTTTTTTTCGAAAATGATCTAGAAACCAGTATCATTACTATTATAAGATGAAATTGGATCAATTGCTCGATCGAGTTATCTAATGAATGATTTCTTTTAATATATATAAAAAAATATTAAAAAAAAAAAAAATTTCTTGATTCAATTCGACATGCTCAAGGTAGGAAAGTACCCAACAAAAAATATACTTGTATTGTTGGAAGCTAGCTAATAATGACTTTTATAGCTAAATACTGGTAAAATTGTTACAGCTTTCTTCAACTCCCTTCATAAAGGATGCCTTTGGTCTCCATACACGTAACACGTCCATCCCCCTTGGCAAGTGTAAACCAAGCCAAAATTTTTCTAGTCCCAAAGTAAAGGAATCTGTATTGTGTAACCCGTTTGGCCCCATTATTTGAAATTTTAATGGTTAGAATAGTGATTTTTTTGAAAAATATGTGATTAAGTCCATGTTTGGCTCTCATTAAATTAAAATTTATTTTTTTCTTTCTTCTTATCAACTGCACATTCTCCAATAAAATAATATTGCACGTAAATCTTAAAATCTTTCATTCTTCAAAAAATTACCATTCATCTCATTATAATGTAAAATAATGAAGCCCAAATAGGGGGTAAAAAAAAAAAGAAAAAGTTAAGGATTACATGCAATATTATTTTATTAGAGAATGTGTGGTTGATAAGAAAAAGGGGGAAAAGTTAATTATAATTTTAATATGGCCAAATAAGGGCAAATTTTAATTGGAAATTTGTTTTTAATGATGGACTATTTTTTTCCTTGTATTTTTGGCTGCTGGTCAATTTAAAAAATCATTTTAAAACTCAAAACAACATTCTTCAACGCAGCTCAAAATTTAGTTAAAATTATTATATCTCGTATACATAGTTGTGAATTGTCGCTCCATCCCCCGATCTCCGACACCCTCTACCCAACCATCTATTTCTCCCACTTTCGAGTAAGACGACAATTTGGGGATGAGAGCAAAGATGGAGAAAAGGCGACCGAAAGGAGTACATATTTTATGTATTTATTTTTTTTATTAAAAATAAATTGTACAATAAACTTTTTACCTAAAAATTGATGGTTTTTTTTTTTTTAAAAAAATAATAATAATCAAAGCTTACAATATTCATCAATTGCTACAAATTTAAAATATTAGGACTTAGATGTCAAAAAAAATTAATTCAGGATTCAAATGTTATAATATACAAAAGTTGAGAGCTCCATCGTAATAGCGTAAAAATTAAGAATCCACGTTACAAAGTTATGAGAAAATCAAAGAAAAGAGGAGACAGAGCTGCAGATCCCAAATAGCAGTGACCAGTGACCGCTCCGGTGATACAACGCTGCAGGTGAAAAAATTGCACATAAAGAAACTAAGGAAACAAAATCTGTTCTTCGGATCGATCAATTCGTCTCCAATTTTCAGGTAATTTTGCATTTTTTTTTTCTTACTTCGTTTTTGGATTTATTACAGCGTCCTTTGTCTCATTTCAGATCTGATATGGCCAAAAACTTATTCATTGCATGTAATCTATAATTTTACTTATAATGCTGGGAATGGATTTCTGCTTTTGAATTCATTTTCTCGATCATTCCGCATCTTTGATTTGTTTTGGTGGATTGTAGAGTGTGTATGTATGTATTAAGATTTATGGATCTGTATGATGAGAACGCTAGTTTTTTCCGTGTTTATTTTTGGTTCAGAATCTATATGCATGTTATGGTGTAAGGTAGGTCTGTTTCTTAGCTTGCTATGGACTTATTGAATTGTTTTCATTCATGTAATTGAACTTTCTTTTATCTTAGTATTTTGAATTTAGAATACGGATTGGTATTGCAGAAAAAGATATTAGTTTTTGCTTGAATGAGAAGCAGAATAAGCTGAATTTTCAGTAAGGGCTATATTTGTTTTAAATATACCTAAAAATTCCACATTTTGTTTCTTCATTTTGCTAGAGTATTATTAATGATAAGAAATATTGCAGACTCTACATAAATAATCCTACAAGGAATTACTATATTGGAAAATGACATATTCACTCACATCACATTTTCAGCACTTTTTATGTCATTGTATGATGTGAATTCAGATCAACTGATGAACTAGGTGGAACATCACCATACATTCAATCAATTTTCTCTAGTAGAGTGATTTGTTTTTATAATTTTTTTGGCCTGTATTGATTGAATAGTTTGAATTCTCCACATGACTAGGTACCAATTGAAAAATGGAAAAATCATGCTCTTTGCTGGTACACTTTGACAAGGGCACTCCAGCCCTTGCCAATGAGATTAAGGAGGCACTTGAAGGAAATGACATTCCTGCTAAGATAGATGCCATGAAAAATGCAGTCATGCTTCTGCTAAATGGTGAAACCCTCCCTCAGCTCTTCATTACTATAGTTAGATACGTGTTACCCTCTGAAGACCACACTGTTCAGAAATTGCTGTTGTTATATTTGGAGATCATCGACAAGACTGATGGCAAAGGTCGTGTATTGCCTGAAATGATCTTGATCTGCCAGAATCTCAGGAATAATCTTCAGCACCCGAATGAATACATCCGAGGTGTCACACTGAGGTTCCTTTGCCGGCTGAACGAGGTGGAGATCATTGAGCCTTTGATACCCTCCATTATATCTAACTTGGAACATCGACACCCTTATGTTAGGAAAAATGCAATTCTTGCTGTGATGTCAATTTACAAGCTCCCACAGGGAGAGCAGCTGTTGGTTGATGCACCGGAGACTATTGAGAGGTTTCTTTCGACGGAGCAGGATCCATCAGCTAAGAGGAATGCCTTTCTGATGCTTTTCAATTGTGCTCAGGATCGTGCTATAAATTACCTTTTGACCAATGTTGACAGAGTATCTGGCTGGGGGGAACTAATGCAGATGGTTGTCTTGGAGTTGATCCGGAAAGTTTGTAGGATGAACAAAGGAGAAAAAGGGAAATATATAAAGATAATTATATCGCTCCTGAATGCGCCTTCAGCTGCTGTTGTCTATGAATGTGCTGGAACCCTTGTTTCTTTGTCTTCTGCTCCTACGGCTATTAGAGCTGCAGCTAGTACATATTGCCAGCTTCTTCTATCTCAGAGTGACAATAATGTTAAGCTCATTGTGCTTGATCGTCTGAATGAACTTAAATCCTCACACAGAGATATTATGGTTGACATGATCATGGATGTACTGAGGGCACTATCAAGCCCAAACCTTGACATCCAAAGGAAAACTATTGATATTGTTCTCGAACTGATCACGCCTCGAAATATCAATGAGGTAGTTCTTACTTTGAAGAAGGAAGTTATGAAAACTCAGAGCGGGGAACTTGAGAAGAATGGGGAGTATCGCCAAATTCTTATTCAAGCCATCCATTCTTGTGCGGTAAAATTCCCTGAAGTTGCAAGCACAGTGGTCCATCTATTGATGGATTTCTTGGGAGACAACAATGTAGCTTCTGCTATGGATGTTGTCATATTTGTGCGAGAGATAATTGAAACCAACCCGAAATTAAGAGTTTCCATTGTTACCAGGCTTTTGGATACATTTTATCAGATCCGAGCTGCAAGAGTTTGTTCCTGTTCACTTTGGATCATTGGAGAGTATTGCCTCTCACTTTCTGAAGTTGAGAGTGGCATTTCAACTATAAAGCAGTGCCTCGGAGACCTACCCTTTTTTTCGGTTTCTGAAGAAGAGGAAGCTGCTGATTCGATCAAGAAACCCCAGCTAACAAACTCCACTACCATTTCATCTAGAAGACCAGCCATCCTTGCTGATGGGACTTATGCTACTCAAAGTGCTGCCTCTGAAACTGCTTTCTCCCCTCCAACTGTAGTTCAAGGATCTTTGGCTACTGGAAATTTGAGGTCCCTTCTTCTTGCTGGCGATTTTTTTCTTGGGGCAGTTGTTGCCTGCACACTAACGAAGCTTGTATTGAGATTAGAAGAGGTTCAACCTTCAAAGGTTGAAGTGAACAAAGCATCAACCAGTGCATTATTGATCATGGTCTCGATTCTACAGCTTGGGCAATCTTCAGTTCTCCCTCACCCAATTGACAATGATTCTTATGACAGGATTGCTCTTTGCATAAGATTGCTGTGCAACACAGGGGATGCTGTCAGGACAATCTGGTTGAAGTCTTGCCATGAGAGTTTTGTTCAAATGCTTTTAGATAAACAGTTACGTGAAACTGAGGAACTTAAAGCGAAGGCTCAGATTTCTCATTTGCAGCCTGATGACCTTATTGACTTCTACCATTTGAAGAGCAGGAAGGTAAGAATATTGCACTTCCTAACTCTTTCCATACTAGTCATTTTAGATTGTAATCTGAACGTTTCTCCATTTTTCAACCAAATTCTGGTATTGCATTCCATGCTGACCTGAGTCAGGGGCGGATCTAGGGGGTGGGTACCCAACCCCAAACCCCCACCCCACCCCACCACCCCCAAAAAAAAATTGCAATCCATTTTATCAAGCTCGTTTGCAGGTCAATTTTGGATTATAATTCTCAAATCTTAGGAAAGGTTCTTAATATCATTTTGAAGTACTCAAGGCGTACTTCTTAAAGGTGCCTTTCAATTAGCAAAATTGCTAAACGATGATGTCACAGTAGTGAGTTAAAATGATTGCATGAAATGAGTTTAATAAATCTAATTCGTGGTCATTACCTATTTTGTCTTATTTCGGGCTATATTTTTCGATCGTTGAGGTAGAGTATCAGTATTGTTTTGCAGAACTCACAACCAACTATACAACGCATATTTCAAAATGAAAAATCATTAAATGGTGGACTTAAAATAGCTAGCATAAGATGGCTACCTAAAAATGGGTTTAATAATTCTATTTTAAGTGAATGTATTGTATTAAATATGCAAATTTAAGGGTAAGGCTCACTGTGCCCCCATTTTCATCTTTTCATTTCTCTCGTATGTCCTCTGTAAAAAAATAAAAAATAAAAAATCGCAAGCCCCCAAGTTGATTAATCCGCCGTCCCTGGCCTAAGCTGCCTCGCTCTATCTGAGTTTAAGGATTTATTCTTGTGTCACTGTGTCCGTTGTAGGATCATGCTCTGTAGCTATGTATTCAGGTCAATGAGCCCACATCAAATTGATGGAAGCCTTGACCAACTTTATACATTGTCTAATTATTTATTCGCATGCAACTTTGTGGAGGGACAGGTTTAAAATTCACAAGAAACCTTTAATATTGTTTGAAGGGCAGTGCAGTTGGGATGGAGACATTTTATATTGAGAACCAATGTTTTTAAGTGGATGTTTGTTTACACTGAGGGTTATTCAAGACAACTAATAAAAATCTTGTTAGATTTGTAAAATTGTTGTAAAAAATTGTATTTTCTTTAGTTAATTAGCTTTTACTTTAATTTTTATTTGTGATATCTACTTTTTTGGGCCTGTGTATCAAGTTGTCAAATGGGATGTAAGCATCATGTTACACATTGGGGCCAGTTAATTTTACCTACTTTGGAGGTTTGGTCTTACCAATATTTAAGTGCTAGTGATTATAATTTACCATTTCATGACCATGACAGCATATATTGCAAGGAACTTCTAAAACGTGCCAAAAAGTATCTAGTCACTCTATTGTTTAAGTGTTTAGAATTCAGCAATTTCTCTTGAGAAGATCATGATGCTGGTCCCTCTTTGATTGGTTGTATCATGCATGTAGTATACACAATGTATAAACAGTTTATTCATTTACACATTGTTGTCGTTGCTTCAGGGCATGAGCCAGCTGGAGTTGGAAGATGAGGTTCAAGATGATTTGAAACGTGCTACCGGGGAGTTTGTTAAGGATGCAGAAGATGCTAATAAGCTAAACCGTATCGTTCAACTGACAGGATTTAGTGACCCAGTTTATGCTGAAGCTTGTGTGACAGTTCATCAATATGATATTGTTCTGGACGTTACAGTTATTAATAGAACCAAGCAGACCCTTCAGAATTTGTGCTTGGAGCTGGCTACAATGGGCGATCTTAAACTTGTTGAGCGACCACAAAATTATACTTTGGCACCTGAGTCAAGCAAGCAAATAAAAGCAAATATTAAGGTGTCCTCTACTGAGACAGGAGTCATATTTGGAAACATTGTTTACGAGACCTCAAATGTACTTGAGCGGGCTGTTGTGATCCTCAATGATATTCATATTGATATTATGGACTACATCTCTCCTGCTGTGTGTGGTGATGCTGCTTTCAAAACCATGTGGGCAGAATTTGAGTGGGAAAACAAGGTACAACAGTCACTTAAGTCCTGATGTCATTCATATTTTTTTGTTTAAGACATCAGCTATATTCCCTCTGATTTTTGCATTGCTCTGGTAAGAAAACACTCTATGGTGATGACTGCACAGAAGCAACTAGGATAGCCACAATTGGATTTTCTGATAAATTCCTACCCAATGCTTCCTTATTCTCTGCTGGTCAATGTTGAACTGTTCATTGTCCATGTATTCTTTGAAAGTTTGTCTGATGTCTAATAATTTAGTTTCTTTGTGTAAACCCAAACGTTGGCTGGAGTGTTACTTAATTGAGTTTGATCAGCATCGGCTGGTTTTCCTTGTCTCTATTTTTAGAAGGAAGCTCTTGAAGATATTACATTCTTCTTTCCTCTGCTTATTTGAAACCGAAGAGATGATTTAGATGGTTTTGGTTGCCCCACTAGCCTGAAATAACCATTGAACATACTGTTAAGTGCTCCAACTTCGAAAGTTATTACTTGATCCATTCGATGTATCGGTCATTGAATGGAGGGTAAAACAATCAAAATATTTTTCTGTTATTCTTGATCAAAATTTTGACTTGAAAAAGTTGATGTATTGTTGGTGGTATAATTGATAATAATTTGGGGAGTTCAAAATAAGGACATGCCTTGATAATACATCATTGGAAGGTTAGCTATTTTGTGAAAAATTTCAATGCTGTCAATTGACCCTTTTGATTTGTAGGAAAAAGTTTTCATGCCTTTTCCATATATCCTTCATGAAATTGCAGGTTTATTGAATCGATACATTCTTATAAAGTTTGTTCTAGGTATAGGTTCCTGCTTTCAGGATTGCTGGCTTGCTTCTATCATACATTTATTATCCATTTGTTCCTGAATGACTGATGAGTATCGGCATCATTTATGTTTGACTACTGCTGCGTATAATTTTTTCTAATGTTCTTATCTGTTTGGGCCAACCCATATGCTTTCTTCGTTAAAGATAGTTTGTAACTTTGTTTTTTTGTTTTCAATATTTTTTATCTGCTTCTTGTTAATTGCTTTGCCTTTTTCCCCTTTCCTTTGGCAGGTTGCTGTCAACACTACAATAACACATGAGAAAGAATTTCTTGACCATATAATCAAATCGACCAATATGAAATGCCTGACTGCACAGTAAGACATTTCTCAATCCTGCTTGAATGTGTCATAATTTTTGCAATCAAAGACATTAAGGTTGAGGCCACATGCATGAGCCATTAATATCTTTTTTCTCCCTAAAAAAGACTAAAGAATAAAAAATTATTGTATCTCAACATTGCTACTATTATCCAATATTAAAATCTGTGGCTTCTGTTAGTTTTTCTCAGTGTCATGGTTCCATTGGTTATTTTCTAAATCCTTGTTTTGTCTGCTATATGAAAGGCTAGTCACCAGGAACTGTAATTCAGTTCAGATACTTAGGGCCTGTTTGATGGATTTTTTGAGAATATATTTTGTGAAAAGTGATTCTTTTGGAGAATATGTTGTTAAGAAGTAAGGAATAGTTATGGGTTTACGGGCAAAACTATTTTATTGGTAGAATATGTGGCTGAAAATGAGTTTGGGGGGAAATGAGTTTTAAAGAATCTGTAACAAACATGGGCTTAATATTTTCAAGTTTTCTGCTATATTTATAGTGTAACTAGTTCTTTTGATTTGCTAATCTCTGATATTCAGTCCGTAGTTGTAACTCATCTAGCAAAATGTGTTTGAGGTAGTACAAAATGCAGACCGGAAGATTGTTCCAGCTTCTGAGTGCCCAAGATCACATAACAAGTGGAACTTTTAAATCTGCAAGTTAAAACTGGGGTGTTGATGGAACTTAAAAAGACTTGTGATAAATATTCAGAGTATCTCGACACTAAATGATCCTGTGCAATCCCCTTCTGGGAGGAGTGTCAAATGTTATAATATTACAAACAACATGGTGAGGATAATTTTCTGGTTGCATATCTTTGCTTGATCTCTGAACTATCCCATACAATTTTTTTTTAAGGCCCTAACAATTAGGTAAACATCAGTTTGAATGCTGTAAAGGTGAAAAGTTCATCACAAATTAATTTGTGAATTATAAATCCTGAGGGACATAATAGGCCTTTCTACTAAGCCACAAAGGCAGCCACTTTTATATATGAAGTAAATATGAATTCATTGCCATCTTCTCATCAAGATGCTTCAAGTTAATAGCACGATCCTTAAAAAATTAGAGAAATTGGGAAAGTTTATTTAAAAAGTTCTGCTCCAAAAATTGATGGAAGCTCGTCCATAGTAAACTCTTACCTTCAGGCTGTTAATTGCATGCTTTTTAAGATGTGTCAAGGTTAACTCTGTGAAACTGAAGTGATAAATATTTTGCCCTCTGGACTCTTAAATTGTGATATGTGACTGGTGAGACTTTATATTTTGTTTAAACCTTGGCCAAATGCTTATACCTTTTGATTGCTTCTATTTGGCTGTGGTTTGGTAAGGTGTATAGTTTTGCCTCCCATCCTGGTTGTTTGGTTATGTTCAGGTCGGCGCTGGACGGTGACTGCGGGTTCTTAGCTGCTAACTTGTATGCCAAGAGTGTATTTGGGGAAGATGCTTTGGTAAATGTTAGCATTGAGAAACAGGAAGATGGAAAACTGAATGGATATATTAGGATAAGGAGCAAGACCCAAGGAATTGCCCTCAGCTTGGGCGATAAAATAACTCTCAAGCAGAAGGGAGGAAGCTGATCTCATTAACAGGTAAATTCTTCATCCGTTTTCTCATATTTTGACATTGAATTGGAAACTGGACTGGCCCAGTCTGTTCAACTGGACCAACTGACCCTGAAACTGGCTGGGTTTTAGCCTAAATCCAGATAAAAAAAACTCGGATGAACTTGCCAGTTCAATTGGAACCAGCTTGGTTTCACGGGTAACCTTTTCTTAGTACAGAAAGGGAACACTGTGCGGCAGTAGTTTGCTCCGCTAGACTACCTTCCACCTTCTTTCGATCGTTTCGGGACGAAAGTAAATTTGATCGCAATTTAAAGAAAGCTTGTAACATGAAATTGAAATGCATTGAAATAAACTTGATCATTGATTGCTAGAAAACTGAACATTACAATGGACGAAAACAGGAAATTACAATGGCTAGTGCATGGGAAGCACACTAGAAAGCTTGAAAATATTTGAAAGACTAATACCCCCTATAATAGACTTCGGAACAAAAACTCAACTGACGG
>CAIGRF010210749.1:23629-36521 GCA_903798235.1 Fraxinus ornus
GCCCCTTCTTCCTCCGGCACCCTTCTTCAGTTTACCACCTAGTTGAGGAGTGGGTTTGTACTCAATGAAGATTGGATTTTATTAGATTTTAGGTTTAGGACGTATTAATTACGAGATGAATGATTTAATTAGTTTTAAATTATTCAATTTACTTAGTTTAAGAGGGCATTGGGCCTAATTTCCCCTAAAAAGATTCCTACGAAATCATCCTATAAGTTGTACTGAAGCTAAATATACAAAAACTAATACCGCTAACTCTTCAAAACCTATCTCAAAACACAAGATAGTAAAGTTCACTTCTTCATACTTAAATCCAAAAAGACTATTTGGTAAGAATAAGCCATCAAGAAAATAACCAATTCAATCTACTACTCTACAAATTCCCAATAAAATGCCACTCATTTTCATTTGGCGGCAGCTACAATTGATTAGAGCAATATCTCCAAATTTTAGACAATCAATAAATAACACTACCTTGCGCAGGTAACAATTAGCAACCAACTCAATGCACATCATCTTCATACATGGAAAAAGGTTTATGAGAAAGAAAAAGAAAGAGATTCTAATACTGTAAGAAAACTTTACTGTTATGTAAATGTTTTTTGAACATTAGCTAGACAAAAATAGCCTTTAAAGAAGCCAGTGCACTTGATTGCATAATCAACGTGGCTCTCTCTTCACTCTAACGACTCCCATAATCCCAAACTTATAAATCAATCTTGCACCGTGAAACTTTTTATTCCAAATCCAAAAAAACTCTAAATGATCCCTTCACTTTCTCCTAGCAAAATCTTCGATTCACTTTAGACCATAAGAAGCCCATGGAAAAAATCAAAATCCAGTCAGAATTTTCAGCTACAAAATATGTTAAATTGTCTATGGTTATGAAGGGAACCTAAGGGGCTTTCTCTTTGACATAATTCTCGTAGAAGTAGCGGTGGTCGGCGTCACAGACTTGGGAAAGGAGGGAAACGGGCTTACTCTTGCTCACGGCCACCACCCGAGATGTTTCATTTGAAGCATATAAACAGTTAGGAAGTAGAGAGTATATAAGCTTTGCTCCCGATGTTTTGAGAGTTTTCAGGAATCGAGGTTTTCATTTGGGGCTCTGGGTTTTCACTTTCAACGTACTAATTACGTGATTAAGTGTTTTGATTAGTTCTAAGAGTATTATTCAAATTTCTTATTTTTAGGGGGATAGTGGCCTAATTTTCCCTTTTTATATTCAAGCTTTGGGCTGGACACGATAAATTAGAAATTGAAGAATTGGGCTGGTTTGGGATCCAATTAATTCTTTAATTAATGTTTAATTGAGAAAATGTCATAAATAAGAGGTTAAGTTTCACCCATTTCAANACAATTTCATATAATTTGGTTACAAATTACAAATTAACTAGTTAAAAATTATTTTTCGGTCACAATAAAAAAGTTCATAGGTCACAAATTATTTCACGATCACAAATCAAAAATTTTATAGGTCACAATTTATTCATCGGTCACAAATCTATCAAATTAATAAATCGTATATTATTCATTGCTCACAAATATCAAATTTTATATATCACAATTCAAAAACTTTATGGGTTACAATTTATTCATCGGTCACCAATCAAAAGTTTATATGTCACAATTTATTCATTGATCACAAATCTATCAAATTAATAGAGTGAATTGCCCAAATAGTTACTGAACTTTACGTCGTGCTTCTAAGAGGTCACTGAACTTTCAAAATCACTCAAATCATCACTGAACTTTGCAAAAAGTTTCTACGAGATCACTAAACTTTAAAAATCACCTCATTCATTATTGAATTTTGTAAAAGGTTTTCTAGGGGTCACTAATTCAGTGAAGTCGTAGAAACCTTTTGCAAAATTTAGTAATGAATGTGGTGATTTTTAAAGTTCAGTAACCTCGTGAAAACCTTTTGCAAAGTTCAATGATCATTTGGATGATTTTTAAAGTTCAGTGACCCTTTAAGAGTATGTCTTAAAGTTCAATGACTATTTGTGCAATTCACTCCAAATTAATAAGTCACATATTATTTATTGGTCATATGTCACGAATTATTTTACTGTTACAATTCAGAAATTTTATAGGTCCCAATTTGTTTATCGATCACAGATAAAAAAAAATTATACGTTTCAATTTATTTATCGATCACAAATCACAAGTATTGTAACTCACAACTTATTAGACAGACACACATTATTTCTTGGTCACGAATTATCTTTTTCATTAGTCACATATTATTTATTAGCTAGTAACAGATTAATCAATTTAATAGTCACAATCAACCAAATAATCTGTGACCACCGCTACTAATAGAATGGCAGCAAAAATCATCGTCGCTTAACCACTACCACCACCACCTCCCAACAATAATCCATCGTCTCAAATACCGACATCACCATGACCACCACTACCCACCACTACCCACCGTCTCAAATATCTAAAACTTGAAATTGAATCTTGAAAACTCTAGTTTTGTGTAATTTCCAATTTTTAATTTGTGTCTAAATTTTGGGTCATAAATTTGTTCTAGTTAATTTTATTATTGTTTTAATTTATTATTTTAGTTAAATTGTGGATGAATGTTGTTATTCTTTATATAATAGGTCATGTAGAACGCTTATACATCATTGTAGGTGTTACAATGTCATGTACGGTGGATGATATTTATTTTTTGAAAAATTACAATAACAGTTTCAAATCTTTGAATTTTTTGCAGGCTTTACCTTAACTTTCATTTTGTACCACCAGAGGTCCCAAACTTTTAAAAAATTAGCACCTGAGGTCCAAATTCCATTCATTTTAGTTGACCAAGAAAATGTATTTTGACCAAATCAAGAGGAGAAAAAGGTAAATTCCTTATGATTCTACATAAAATAATTAAAACAAAAATAAAAATAAATTAAAAGAAAGATGAATAGTTTCATCTTCCGTAATCCACCGCAACGAAGTCGACAGCGACACTCCTATCCCCATCGTCGACGCTGCTGTGCCTGCCATTGGCACCACCTGTTGACCCATCTTCACTCCCAGATCAATTATAATCCAAAACAAACAAAAAATCAAGACTCATAAGAGATTGATGGTACAAGTTTAATTAACCAACGACCTCCCCTACTAGAGCATTAGTAAGAATACTTTCGTCTTGTGCTAAGAATTTTTTTTGGCCTCCCTATAAGAAGTGCAATGTTTCGATTGCTTGATTGGATCAAATTAGATGATTAATTCTTAAGTACGATATTTTTATTTTTTATTTATTCTTGCGTATCCCTTTGCTTTTACTTTGTGTAATTAATTTCTTGCTTGGATACTGGTTGGGAACATCTAGGACCAACATATATGTATGACAAAACAAACTAGGACAAGTAAATATTGTAGAGTAATTAATCCTAGTTGAACTTTGAATAATTTGATATATCTAAACATATTACAAATCAATAGAGTGTTTGAAAGAGACAATATGAAATGATGAAATATTTCTTTTTCATTGGTTTGGAAAGGCAGTTGACCCTTTCCACATAAGGAAAGTCATGGACCATAGAATGGCTTCAACACTTCATTTCCCCTTGGAAAGTGAGTGTCAAGTAAGCTATGAAGACATTGCTTCATTAAATAGCACAAAGTGCTCTCCTACTCCTGAGAATTGGTCCTATTCCTCTCTCCAAGTGATATACTTTTCAAAGTCAACTTTAGCCATTCTAGCTTTAAGAAATTCGGTTGGCATTTATAAGGATTGATTAGTGATTAAATAACTATATTTATGTTTACTATTCATTTTGATGTAGCGAAAGCTTATAGAGAATAACAAAAATTTACAAAAATTCAAAGTTGTTGATTTGAAAGATCAAATAATAAAAAGATAGAATGATTTAAGAAACTTTTCAAAACTCTTTATTTAATTCAAAATTCAATTGATTGTAAAAACGATTACAACTCATATTTAAAGTAGAAAATAAAATCTGAAAAATAATTAACTTCTAGATAACAACTAAATCTAGATAATGATATAAATAAAAGATAAAACTAAAAGGAGATCCGGACCCCCTTTTTCCCGATTCTTCAAGAAAAAGATTCATTCTCTTCATAATAAAAAATAGGAGGTAGAACCAACTCCAAACAGAATTAAAATCATCTAGTTAAAATTAAGAAATTATCCAAAATAACTAAAAAGGCATTTTCAAAATCATAAACGATGGACCATTTTCACTCAAAAGTAGACTTAAACATCTCCAAAAATAAACACTTCGAAAATCTATTTTTTTCGATTCTAATCTCAATTTTCCATGAACTCCTCTTCTTTTTAGTATTGTATCACATTTCCATAAAAGAAATCTGCATTTTCATGTCCTTCGAGAAACAAACCATTTTCTTTTCTTGAGAAAACTCGATTTCTCCATATAGAAAACAAAAAATATTGCCCTTTCTATTATTTCCCTTTTAAATCCCATTGATTTATTCTCCATCTAGCCATACTTGAATCAGTGTTTTAAAATTAGCGCTTAGGAACCACCTAGATGAGATGCGGGCACAAAACACTCGGCTTCACACTTTTTCGCACTTTATTATTGTTATTGTTATTGTTATTTATTTTTACTTTTTTTTTCACACCTAGTCATGTCTAGGCATGCTTTCCCCCCCTTTTTAATATAGTATTTTATATTTTTATATTTTTGATAAATATTATTTTAATTATTAAATGATTTTTAGATTGATTAAAAATTAAAAATAATATTAAAATTAGAAAACATTTGTTTACGCCTGAGTCTTGCCTATTCCGAAAACTTGGCCTACACGTCTCATCACGCTTTACACTTTCTAGAATATTGCTTGAAATAATATGCATAAATTTTTTAAAACAATAATTAAATAGTTAAGAATGAATTTAGATTCTTTAGTCATAAAAAAATTGAAATTGTCTTTGTATGCTTTTTAGGTGTGGCCAAAAGACACTTTAATGATCAAATAAGGAGCAAATTGTCCAATTTTATTTTATTTTTGAAAGTGCAATTTGTTACTTCTAAGTACATGTTTCGTATGTCATTATTATACATTTTTTGTGCTTTCATCGAGCATCCAATTAAAGGTGTGGACATGATATTAACATAAACACGAAGTATACAAAAACATGTTTAAAAATCTAATATGGCTGAAATAATTAGAAAATTATTGATTTTGGATGGGGATGTTTTGAAGCTAAGGCAGAAATGATCTAAAGATTGCGAAATTAATTGAAAAGTGAATTAAAAGTTGAAAAAAAAAGTTTTATTAGAGAGTCAAAGGCCATCAATTGAAGAAAATAGATAACGTGTTGAGCAAATGTATACGACTTAAAGAATGTCAACTCTGAGGGTTCGTTTGATTGTAAAGGTGGAAAATAGGTGGAAATAAAAAGTTTTATAGGGAATTGAATTGCCTAAAAATTTCTTTACTGAGAATTGTATTTAATTGTGTTTGATTGGTATAATTTTCCACCTAAAAAATGTTGAAAGTTTGGTGTCAGTTTTGACTTCGTTTTTATGAAAATTGTTTTTCTACCATTAGGTCTAGNGAGTCGATCCGGGCCGATTTTTACGGGTATAGTCGGTCCGTCCATCTTGACCCCTCTACGAATATCATTCGTTTGACTTTATTTTACATGAAAATTGTCAATAAAAGTGAAATTTATTTTTACCATTGTATCTAGAATTTTTTCTAATTGTTGAAAAAAAAAACCTGAAAAGTCAATTCCCATTTTCCAAGAAAGTGGCACGTGAGAGTGCAAAGGAGGAAAACAAATTCCGTAGAAAAAGAAGGCTATCAAATACTCCGAAAGTGGAAGTTAGAATTCTTTTTTCTTTTTCCATGGAAAATAATGGCGAATCAAACGGACCTTAATGACAAAACACATTTTTTTTGTCCACTCATTCATGAGAATACATAAATTAACCAATTATTTTTATTTATTACGTGTCACAACTATTTTCTGTCCATTCATTCATAAGACTATTTAAATTGGGGTTATTCCCCTTGTACACATCACCTTCTTCTTCGTTTTTTTTTTTCCTTCCAAAGCTAATGAAGAAAATGTCATTTGCCCCTGTAAAAAGTCTGACAATTTTTCCGTGTACAAGTCGGATGACTCTTTAAATTAACCAATTATTTTTAGAGAAGTGCTACATCAATATAGGGGACACAATTTAAAGCCTAAATGGGTTTTGTTTAGTTAGGGATGAAATTTATATATTGTCAGAAGTTGTGGGATTAAAAATTTGGTATTCTTAGTGAACCTACGAATTTATAGATTACTAGTCAGACGCACGTGCAATGCACGTATCATAGTATAGTTGGATATATGATAGCGTAAATATAAAAAAAAAATTTATTTGTCTTAAACATTAGTTACATTAAACTTAAAACACTTGAAATGATGAAAGGTGACAAAAATAATATTAAGATATTTGATTCAAATTTTATTTTCTAGACTTTGCATTTAAAGGTCTTTCTGTTCGTTTTAAAAAAAAAAAAAGATATGTCATAGATGATTAGGCGTTGATGCCCTGCTAAAGAGATGATGAAGTTCAATCAAACCCTCCTTTTTTTACCTATTGAGGTAAGTCATTATATCTCCTTCATCTCATACTCATAGAATATCCAATTACATGTATCAGTTGCAACAGTATTTAGTTTCTTTACCAATACCCTATGCAAGACGTATGTAGTCAAGATTAATTAATTAATGACAATACAGAGTAGAATTTAGGACAAATCAAGGGTCTTTATCAGTATTGAAAACACAACACAATGTAAACTTCCATCATAGAGGCAAAAAAAAAAGTTAAACGATCTCCTAACTTCATAAATTTCGTCAAATATCTTTTCAACATGTTTTAATGATACTGTACATTAAATCCATTTTTAAAAAAAAAAACTAAAATAATCCACTTCATAGAAGATGTTTGTCTATCAACACTGCATGATGTAGGAGGATTCTTCTGAAAATCATTGAACTCCTTCAATATCCATTTTGAAGCCATAAATTTACCCTTTATAACCGTCAAAATTGAAGAAAAATGAAATTGAGAGAAACTGGTGTGAGTATGTGGGTTGAGGTGNGAGAAATTGGTATGAGTATGGGGATTGAGGGTGGGGTAGAAAAGAAAAATTAACGATTATGATTTTACGTTTAATAATTTAAGATAATTTTTATATTTAAACTTAATCGACAATATATTTATTATTATCACATTTGAAGTTTTTTTAAAAAATTTAAATCAATCCAAATGGATATTCATATCGTTAAATATCGAATTAAATAAAAAATTGTAGGAAAATAAAGTTCGAAAAAAGGACATTGAAATGAGGTTGTGATCGAAAAAAAAAAACAATCACGACTTTAAGTTTTACAATTAACGTAAAATTATTTTTGATATTTAAAATTTATCGATCATATATTTATCATGACCGCACTTCAACTTTTTCAACAAATTTTAAATCGCTTAAAATGAATATTTGTAACTTAAAGTAAAAACTGAAGAAAAATGAAATTGAGAGAAATTGGTGTGAGTATGGGGTTGAAGGTGGGGTAGAAAAGAAAAATTAACGATTATGATTTTACGTTTAATAATTTAAGATAATTTTTATATTTAAACTTAATCGAAAATATATTTATTATTATCATATCTTAAGTTTTTTTTTTTTTAAATTAAATCGATCCATATGGATATTCATATCGTGAAATATCGAATCAAATGAAAAATTGTAGGAAAATAAAGTTCGAAAAAACAACATTGGAATGTGGTTGGGATTGAAAAAAAAAATATAAACAATAACGACTTACATTTTACAATTAATGTAAAATTATTTTTGATATTTAAAATTTATCGATTATCATGACCGCACTTCAACATTTTCAACAAATTTTAAATCGCTTAAAACTAATATTTGTAACTTAAAATACTAAATCGAACGTAGAAAAAAAGGGCTTAGCCGAGCTGAGCCATAATGACTTTATGACTCGGCTCGGCTTGACTAATGAATAGTGGAAAGAGAACTCACTCTTTTATTAATGTAGGAAAAATCAGTACCCAATATTCATGTCAACTGTGAATCAACGAATTTATTGATTAAAAAATTAATACCCAATATGCATGTCGAATCAACATCTTCATTCTTTTTGACATTTCTCTCAATTTGTGTCATTAATAAAATAATCTATTTGAATTAACGAATCTATTAAATAAATCAATAATTAGTAATAGTATCAAATCAATAAGACTTTGATTTCAGTCAATTCTCGATAATTGGTTAAGTCAATGCGTATTAATTAACTGATTCTCGATATATCTTTAAAATCAATGAGTTTCGATCTTTCGTCACCGTGTTTTATCGCTTCATTTTGAATTAAGCTTGTGTTTGTCTCATTCTTTCGAAACTTTTCTCTACATAGTCATTTTCAACCATATATTCACACAATAAAATAATATACAAATAAATAAATAAAAAATTCATACGTTTTAACCAAATATTCTTCAAAAATTATTATTTAAAACAATATTTTTTTCAAAAAAATGGCTAGCAAACGGGGCTAAGAGATTTGGTTGGTCTGCTTTTTTTTTTTTTTTCCATTATTGAATAAAAAAATTCCAACAGTAAGGTGCTAAACCTTTAGGATATCTTTATCTAAGACACTACCTAAATCAGTGATTGAGCTCCTCACCTAAGGAGAAAAGTACATCAACATGGAGAAAGCAATGAAAGCTAGCTCGATCTCTGAGAAGCCCAACTTAAGAGGCCACATGAGGCAAACAGAAGTAGGAAGTACCACCTAGGTCATTCACTCGTCTGAATGCCTCTAGGACCAACATACTGATGGAGATCGGGAATATGGAGGAGCTTAAATGACCTCCTATGTTGCGATCTCCCCTAGAGACCAGGGATAAGAGCAAATACTATGACTACTACAGGGGCCATAAGCATACAATGAAGGAGTGCATAACATTATAGCGAGAGATTGAGGCACTTATGAAAAGAGGATTCTAGGCACAATAAACTTCCCAGGAATGATCACAACAAAGGGATGACTCTAGAATCAGGAGGAGGTAACAAACACAAGGTTGGTACAATCAACATCATAGTTGAGGGATAACATCGGGAGGAGATTCAAACACTGGAAATAAGCAATATGCTCGGCAATACAATTCGTCTCAAGAGACAACTCTCTACAACACTGAAGACATTACCTTTGGATCAAAGGACTTGGAAGGCATAACATCTCCTTATGACGATACCTTAGTCATATTTGCTATAATAGCCAACTTTGAAGTCAAAAGTATATTGGTAGACAATGAGAATGCAGCCAATGTACTGTCCCATCATGTCTACACAAAGATGGGTTTTTCCACTAACCAGCTCAAGATGGTCAAGACCCCTACTTCAAGGATTTGGGGGTAGAGCAATCATCCCAAAAGGAGTTGTCGACATTTTCCTAACTTTGGGCTCAGGCTAGAGGTAGGTAACAAAAATTACACTTTTCCATGTGGTCCGGGCCTCCATGGCGTACAACGCCATCCCCAAAAGACCACAACTCAACAAGATCAGATCCATAGTATCTACCTTTCACCTTGTTGTGAAGTTTCCAACCAGTTATGGCATAGGAATCGTGCGTGGGAATTAGACAACAGCATGAAAGTGTTATCTTATTAGCATTCAAGGTTTGAGTACTGATGTCATGTAATTATCTACTCTTGAGCTCGAGCTCGAGCATAGCAAAAAAGTAACCATCGGTCAGGATCTTGACGCTGCTCTCAAGGATGAACTCATCAAGTGTCTGTCCCACAACATTGATGTATTCGCATGGAAGGTTGAAGACATGCCGGGGATAGATCCCAATGTCCTAGCAAAGTGTACTTTTGGGATGGTCTTAGAAAAGTACTTGGGCTTCATGATCACACATATGGGGATTGAGGCAAATCCAGACAAGATACAAGCCTTAATATCCATGGAGTCGCCTAAGAGAAAGAAAGAGGTACAAAAGCTGACAAGTCAGGTTGTCGCTTTGAATAGGTTTATGTCTCTAGCAGCAAAAAGGTGTTTTCTCTTTTTTAAAGTTCTTAGGGGTAATCAGAGCTTCAATAGGAATGAGGAATGTGAAAGAGCTTTCCAATGGAAATTCCTCCAATTCTCACAAAGCCCAAGCCTGGAGACATATTGTACTATACCTAGTCGTATCTTAAAATGTCGTGAGCGGTGTACTGGTCAAGGAAGTTAAAAAGGCTCAACAACCAATCTATTATGTGAGAAAAGTATTGCTTGATGCAGAAATATGGTATACATTGGCAGAACAACTCCCCCTGGTCATGGCGGTATGAAAACTATGGTAATATTTTCAATTGTATCTAATCACGGTGCTCACGACCAACCACTCAGGCAGATATCCAAAACCTAATGTTTCGAAAAGATTGTTGAAATGGAAAATTGAACTTGGTGAATTTGATATAGAGTTCAAGCCCCAACTTCTATTAAAGGACAAATATTAGAGGACTTAATTGTAGAGCTCACCCCAAGGCCTCGGGGGCTAGGGGATATGTCGACCACTGAGGTAAACACTTGGGAAATATTCGTCGATGGGGTATCAAACTCTTCGTGCTCTGGTGTTGGGATGATAATCAGCAGTCCAGATAAGCTGACCAAAATTCAATGTGCATTCCGATTTGAATTCGAAGCCACAAATAATGAGGTGGAATATAAGGCTGTCTTCATCGCTCTTGAGCTTGACATAGCCTTGGAATTGAACACATCAAGCTATTTAGTGATAAACAACTTGTGGTTGGGCAGATCGAAGGATCATTTGAAAGAAACATTGAGAAGATGAGCTTATACTATCTGAGAGTACATAATCTTCAAAGACGATTCAAGGATAGTGAAATTCTGAAAATTGCCTGAGCCGATAATGTAAGGCAGATGCATTGTTAAAACTCGTTTTCATGGAAGTAGATGGACTTGATAAGATAGTCTATATTAGAATGGTGACGAGCCAAGCATAGGTCAAAAACCTAGTGTAATGGACATCGATAATGAGCCTTCATGGATGGACCCCGTAGTTGAATTCATAACTAATGCGAATTTTCCCAAGGATCCAAGAAGAACTAGGAGCGTCCGAACTAGAGCACCAAGATATTGTATCATCCAAGGATTCCTCTTCCGCAGAAGCTTTACGCTACCATACCTCAGGTATCTCAAGCTTTTCTAATCAGCACAGACCCTGGCAATAGTTCACGAAGGAATACGTGGTAATCATCAAGGAGTACGAGCCTTGGCCTTTAAGCTTTTAAGGTATGGGTACTATTAGTCAACCATGAAGAAAGACGCCTCTGACTATGTGAGAAGATGTTATAAGTGTCAGAGGTTCGATAATGTCATCTATACTCCTACCGAAGAACTTATCCCCATACATTGTTCGGCCCCTTTTGAACAATTGATAGTTGACATCCTCGAGTCCTTTCCAATATCAAGAGAGCAGCTAAAGTTCGTTGCTGTGTCGGTAGAATATTTTACCAAGTAGGCAGAAGCATAATCCCTAGAAACTATCTCGGAGCCGAAGCTGAGATCATTCATGGAACTCTATTGTGTGCAAGTTCTAGATACCCAAGGTGCTCATAATTGACAATGGGTGGCAGTTTGATAATGCACAGTTCAATGATTTTTGCACCAACCTCAGGAGAGATCATCGCCTAACATCGGTCTCACGCCCCCAGAGCAATGTCCTTGCCAAAGTAACTAATTAAATTATATGACAAGACCTTCGCACCAGGATTGAGTGTCGATTATGCCCAAAGAATAACGAAATAGTTGTAATGCAGATTTGGGGAATCGTATCCACATGGAGATGTAAAATGCTTAAGGGTTCCAAAAGGATAAGTTTTTGTCTTTAATGTGTAGTAAAATTCAATATTGAAAGGTGAAATTAAAATCAATAATTTGAGGCAGTGAGGCGTCGGAATTCCCCTCAATTGGAATGGATCATTCACATCAACTATTCCATTTTTATAACACAATTAGAGGCTTTCATCCCGGTACTCTAATCAGAAGATATATTGTGAAAACCAATTTAATTTACAAATGTAATCCTAGAATCTAGATTTATGACATATTCGCACAATTTTATTTGAACAAGATCAAAGAACGACAATATATATCAAGCATATAGCAGCAATTAATCTGCCAATAAAGTAAAATGACGATTAAAATTCAACAATTAGTTGAATCTAACGATAGAAGAATCATGACTGGATCTATGAAGGATTTGATAAAAGTTAAACTAATCTCAACAATAAGTAATTGAAATTGAAACTAAACAAATAATTTAATTTAACAATGGAAAAAATATGACTAAATCCATGAAAAATATTGTAAATGTTAAACCGATTTCAATGTAAATTAATGAAAAGAAAAGTCTAAATCCTAAGTTTATTTGGCAGGAAAAGACCAATTACATGAAATAATAGATATGAAATCACCAAATCCAATTGAGTTCCTCCCTTGCTTCACCAAGATTGCTAGTTCTTCATGAGTTTCTTGAGCAAAAATCAATGGAAGAATGATGTCTGGGGGCGTTCTCGACGAATCTTCCCGTTCTAAGGTTTGAAAACATGTATTTATAGTTTTTTTCATAGGTGGTTGACTTAAATTCGGAAACCAAAATTTTCACCTTGAAAATACTCTATGCAACCGCATAGTTATAGGTGTTGCAGTCGTATAAAAGGCTGGAATTGGCCACTGAAGATTTTTGAAAGGTCCAGTGCGACCGCAAAAAAATAACCCTATGCGGTCGCATAGCTTTATGATTTTTCCACCAGACATTTTTCAGTGTTTTTGTCATAACTTTCTCTTTCGATGTCCGATTGAG